>JBBPKM010000784.1:0-11933 GCA_038089255.1 Austroboletus rostrupii | reverse complement strand
TGATAGCCTGGCAGACAGTTGCTACATGAGCTCACAGCCAAGGCGGTGACATCTCGCCGAGCGTACGTACCGCGAGGGCTTCCGGATTAACCCCACTTTCTATCATGCCTACGCACGTTGCGAGCGTCTCTTTGTCAAGCTGCGTGTTCAGCAACTGCGAGATGTCAAAGAGGGCTTTGGACGTGAGTTGGTGCCCTCCGGACTCTAGGACAGAACATACTGTCGAGCGTTTGCTGGGCAGCGGTGATACGGTCGGAATCCTTTGACGACATTATTGGCGATTCGTAGTCTGACGCGAGCTTGTTGTAGTTCGTTATCTAGTCCCCTTACGGTTATAACGATCTACGGATAAGGAAAATCTTGACGTGTAGCTTGTTCGACTCGACTATTCCGCAAGCGTTGAGCAATTGCGTGCGACGCGAACAACTTCTGCTTCGGCACCGTTAGTAGCACTCATATATATCATAGGGTCGAAGACCTTCAACTGCCATGTGAAAGGAAGTCAGTGACTGGTGCTCGGAATGTAACGTATGTATGCAAAGAGCACTTCCGCGTCCAATGAGCTTACTACTAACGCTTGGGCGATTCCCTGTCGGATCGTCGGACCGCTAAGTTATAGCCATTCAGAAACCAAACAACCCCTACTTTCCAAGTACTGGTCAGTACTCTCAGTCATTTACTTCTGACGACCATTTTCTTCGGTCAACACACCTGAAGCAGACCGATTGCCGCCATCGAAGGCAATCGGTCTTAATAAATTATACTTTGCCCTTTATGTGCGCCAGGAGGCTTATCCATGACTGGCGAAACCCACCATTTGGAAAAATTCTTACTCGTTCTACATCGCTTCCTTTGCACATGCGCAGAGATTTTAAGTTCTGAACGGGGACTGGGATGACCATCAATGGGAGAAAGTGCCTTTTCCATTATAATCGGGAAGCCTGGGTCCTCAGGTCAGTGTCCGTCTCATAATCTCCGGCAGTTGTGTATCAGAGATGCGTGAGTGGTAAGCCGTGTTGCCTTCCTTGCCTCTTCAGAGCCTACTGATGACTTTGTCGACTTGGCCTTGGGTAGTCTGTCGCGATGAGGTTTCGGATGGCAAGTCATGGTTCCGTCACGACAAGTATGTTATCTCTTTTATAGTGAGCTCGATGACCGGACGATCCCTTTTCGGGTTGGTAACATATTGAAATTAGGTGCTTGAATCAAAAGACTGAATCTCCTGCTAGACTGGTGCATCTACATGTGGCTCTTTGCAGTATTTCTCATTTTGCTTCTATTTTCCAACGCAAACTTAGACAAAATTCTCAATGGTTCGTAACAGCACTTCGTGCATCCAGAAGTCACTGAATGCTGGAAGGGTCATTCAGAGCCTTCCATGCTGTCATGAATCGCATTCTTGGAGCCACAGTCGTATGTTCTACCTACGTAAAAGACTTCGCAATAGCACACCGGCTGCTTGCGTACACCACGGTCGTTTATGTTTAGGCACCACAGTGATTATCAGGCAAATCAGTAAACAATTTCATATAGGGGGTGCACTAAATTGCTCAAGGCTCTCGAACGCTATTCTATTCCTCTTATTCTTCTGACTTAATCCCCTACTGCATAATGCAGTTATATTTCGACTACCGGAAGAAAAATAAAATGCAGGGTGCACTCGATCCATAGAGTAGTGTGTCCAAGCAGAAATAGGTTTTGACCTACCGCCTTGTTGGAAAACATAGTGGGGAAGCCTGAAGCACGCCAAGAGAAATTTGAGGTGAACATGCATGGGGAGTACTTTGCAAGACCTTCACCGTCCGGAACAAAAGCTACCACTGTTTCCCAGAATAAATGGATAACAATAGCAATCTATATAGTTTTACAGTGAGATGGGTTCGCCGACGGAGTAGGTTCACGTCCCAGTGATTATACCTCAACAATGATGATGATCTCCGTGGTATGTTCCAAGTCCGTGATGAACGATCTGGAGACTATTCAGTTATAAGACAGACTGCATCGTAACTGTTGTTGGTTTCCACCTATCAGTATAAGTACCCTGGAGTATAGCTAATAACGCTCACGGAAGCCTTAGTCGCAACTCCCGTCAGGAGGCCCGTCCTTCCATCTTTCATCCGTTTTTGTGCAGTTAAACTTCTCCTTCCCGAGCCTCTCGTTCACTTCGTTATGCCTCTCGCACAACCACCAGCTCAGCCCTGCGCGTCCACTAACATCTGGTGGACTGCGCTTCAACTCCTCTCCTAAATGTGTAGCACAATGAGAGCAAGGGTAAAGCACCGGCAAGGAGTGTAACAGGTTTAGCATATTGGCGCGTTGAAAAGGAGTGGGTCGCTCGGGATAATAAGCGGCCGTCGTGTGCAAGAAAGTCCAAGTTGCGTTCCCCAATTGCTCGACATCGGGTGGGCAATTTACGGGGCGAGTTTCGGGATCGTTCTTGAGTCCAGTTCCCGATGCAAGTGCAGCCATCATGGCCGCCGTTGATTTCTTCTCGGTGCCGGGTTGGGAGGACGAGTTTCGCGGTTTCCAGTTCCGCCATGCCGTGCAAATTTTACAAGGTTTTCCGTCAGGTCCAATAACCATTCCTGGCGGCAACGACGGTTTCGATGAGGTGCTAGACTCGGTGCTTGCGGTGTTCATTGGATCTGTTGTTGCAAACCAGAGAACTAGACTCAGCTTTGTACGATATACGACGTTGCTAGCACGTGACCGTTTCATCACAAATCCGCTTCTTGGACAACTTCCGGGCGACCCGCGCGCTCTCGCAGACTGACGCTCGTTTCGTTTGTTTATCTGGTCTTTTTTGTCATGTCCCAAAGACCGGTGTATACTTCGTTTAACATCCCAACAGTTATCACGCACCCTTCCGCGAGATGTCTCCAGTGGTCGGACGATGGCCAGCTCTGTCTTGTGACCAAGTCTGCAGTCCACATTTTGGTGCGGCATTGATATTCATTTTGTGAAAAAGAAAGAACAACGACCGATCAGTGCGCATACAGACACCAGACCACGGAATCAATTTTAGCGCACCTGCGGATATCAAGTCTCCCATCCAAGAGGAGCAGGGAGATCGGCCACTTGGATGGTACCGAACAATGATCGAAACGACCAGAATGCAAACGCACTCATGGCCCAACGTGTGCCAAGGTCTCCTACTCCATTTTATTTTGCTGTTGTACTCAACTGCTCTCAGACTGGGGTTGTGTGAGCTTGGGATCCCTGGATGTATCCGTTCGAGCCGTAACGTGTTCTCCGAGCGGCCTGACGTCTCGAGGAAGGTAACAGTTTCTTTTTTATACACGTCCCATCAGCTTCAATTTCCAAAGGTGCGTCGTAGGGGTTTTGAACTCTAATATGGAGGTTTCCCTATGGGCTGCGAGCAAAAATCACTTGAAGGGAGAGTGGTCAAACGTAGGTTTATTCCGTCGATACAAGTAATCATGACTTATTCTCGCCAGATCCAAGATGTGACTGCATACCTCTTGGAAAACCTGCGACCTCAGCATGACATTAACGAGACATCATGGGTTTTGGGAATTCAGGTTACAAGCATGTTTTAGTTCTCTCGAAATGGGACATTTTTGATTGTTATTTTTCCAGGTATTGCATGGTCTAGTCAGCCTACTTGGGGAATATATCCTGCTCCGTTGGTGAACGCGTCGGTTCTCGCGCTTGGTACCCGGGCAGGATCTGTACGGTTCTTTAGGTACGGTATACCTGACTAACTTTCGCGCTCTAATCTTGTTCAGGTTCAAACGCGGTGATATTCCAGAGGGCGCAGTTTCCCTCGTCGGTGAAGTGAAGCTTTCTGAAAACTGGATAACCAACGTAGCGTGGTCGCCTTGGGCTTTACATAACGGACAATGTATATGCTTCCTCTATCGTATGGTTAGATGTTTACTTTGGTGTTTTGTAGCCAGCTGTTTTCTAGCATGCGCCACGGGGGACGGAGGCGTTCTCCTCATAAATATTTCTCAGAAGCTTCGGTCAGGAAGGGCGGATAGCTTTGTTACTCCTTATGAACTGGATAGCTCTTTCGAGCGGGCTACTGACGTTGTCTATCTTCCCGACAAGCGCACCATTACAGCTCTCGAGTGGATCGATTTGCCCAACGGAAACGTAAGAATTTTATCTAACGATGAGATAATTCCTTCACCTCACCCGTTGTCTTAGTCGATTCTGGTGGTCTCTAAACCTGGCGTGATTTGTCTATGGTCTTGGCCGTCGTCACTTTCCCAATGGCATGGTAGCCGTGTGCTTTCCATCCAGACACAAACGTTGTCCATTGGGTCTTCCGTGTTTTCATATGTCTCGGGCTTTTCGTACGTGAAGGATAGGGACGTGCTTCTCATGGCACTTTTGGACGGATCTATCCATGCCATTCATAATTTGGCAGTCGAGCCATCCTGGGTTCCCACATCATTCGACCAACTCACATCAGAAGCTCTTTCACAAGCGTCTCGTGTATTTTTCGCACAAACAGCTCCTGTGGGCGTTGAGTATGCTGATGTGAACCGGATCAGTGGGTTGGTTTGCTATGACGCGCATTCCACTTTGACCTGGATCTATGAGTGTGCTCCACCGTTTCCCTTGTTGACTGTGACTCATTGTTCGATAAAGGTCATTAAGACCCTCTGATTTTAGCTACAAACACGAAGCGCGCCACGAATGTGTGCTTCTCACCGCACCATTTTGGCCGCTTGATTCTGACACCATTTTGAGAGCGGCGCAAGAGACACTGGTTCGGCTTGATTGCGGTAATTACAGCCTTTTCATAGCTTCTCCGGTTGCGTTGATGACGTTGACGTCGTATGCAGCGACGAGAAGCGTGCCACTCCACCACCTTCGGCCCCTCCTCTTGCATCTGTGCAATACGGGTCGTTTCACTGAGGTATGCCTTCGGCTGTTGGAAGTATTAGATCAAAATCCGCAGGATGAATCGCTCGCGGTGTCTGTACCTTCTTCCCCTGAGGGGCAGCCGGAGCTTCAGCCCCAACTTCGAGAGAGTTTAGCTACTCATCTCTTCGGTTGGAATGGTCTCCTTTCTTTGCGGATGAGATTATCTGTCGCAGATATGTGTTGGGTGAATCGCGTGTCCCGTATCGATCGTTCACCTCGCCTGATCATGTCCGTCAGATACTGTGCAAAGACGAGCAAACGCGCCTGCACTGTGGGCAAGTTGCTCGCCGTCAGCTAGCAAGAGTCTCCCACCGGATCTTGCGTATCTTGGTTCGCCATCTCACAGCCATTGTGGCAGCTCTTACCCGTAGGTCTTCTCTCATGCCAAAAAAAAAAAACCTGATTACTTCATTCTGTGACGATGTAGCGGCTGACGTGCCATTTGTTTTGCGAGTGGTGGTTCAATCGCGGCTGGCAGGATCTCCACCAGATCTATCTTGTGAGGCGGAGGCATTGTCGAACAAGGTTACTGCGGCGATGATGATCGATCCGTCAATAGCTGGTTTGCATGAACTGTGTCCAGCCTGCCACACTGAAGTCCCATTGGAGGACATCACACGGGCGACGTGTCCAAAAGGACATTCTTGGGGTGAGTGAAATTTGGTACCTCGTGGATAAAGGTCTTCTTGAACGCGTTCACAGCTCGTTGCTCGGTGACTTCTTTCATTTTATCAACTTCGATGGTCAGGACCTGCATAGGTTGTAGCCGAAAAGCGCTTCTACCTGTGTCCCAGAGTTCACTTGTGGATGAAAGTTGGTTGCCCGGCGCGGCGCGAAGCTGGATCGTGAAGGAATTATTAGAAGCAGTCCAACGTTGTCTTTTTTGTGGCAACAGTTTCGTTGGCATCGTGTAGGTGTGTTGTTGCTCCGGGGCTCTAAGGGGGCGATACTGCTTGTTGCCGCACGAAATGAAAGCGATATGCATCGATCCACGTTTTTTCGCAACCACGATAATTTATCTTTGAGTGGCTACCTATCATCAATTAAAATCGTACGACGGAACGAGTGCAGTGTCTCGTTGGCACCAAGTCTTATCCCTGTTTTGCGGAGACGTCATTCCGCAGCTTTTCTCTCAGCCTTGAGAGTGCCTTCCCCAGCTGATTCTCCCCCTTTCCATTTGGCCCTACGCCCCAAAACGCGTCCTTGTCCGAGTCCTAGAGACGGCCGCCGAGTGAGTTCTCAATCTGTGGGATTAGGGGGCTTGGCAGAAGCCGATCGCTTACCTCGACGAGTTCAGCACCCCCCGTGGAGAGAAGCTCACGCTTCAAGTGTTCGTTCTGCGTGAACTTGTGCCAGAGCACCGTGTCCATCTGTGGATCGCAGTGCGGCAGCCATCGCTCCAACTTTAGCCCTGCATGCGTGTCTTTGGGAAAAGAGGGGACATACCATGTCGACCCGGACGTGTAGCCAGTCTCGGCGGACCTCTGGGTTGAATCTGTGCGTCTCATCGAAGACGAACCGCGGGCTGTTGGAGCATGTCCGGATGTGCTCCGCCAGCTCAGGGCGGTGATCGAGGAACTGTGCGGACGTGAGATCTATGTGTTGGCACGGATGCTGGTTGCGCCGCCCCCCATTACCCGCTGCGGAGACAGGCTCGGCATGCGTCATCGGGGCCCATCGCCTGCCTGCATCACGGGTGGGGCGTTCACCTGGACTCACCTTGAGGGACTGGAACAGGTGCTCGCTCGTCGGATAACGCTTCCCCTTGTACTCGACCGGGTCGGGCGAAAAGTTGGTGAATCCATAGTGCGGATCATGGGCGTGGTAGAAGAGAATGCGCTGGGGAGGCTGTGGGCGCTGATCCTGCTTCTGCTTCGCCGACCCCCCTGGCGATGCCGAGTGCGGACGCGGGGGCGGGGGCGGGGGCTGGGGCGGAAGCCCATGATGATGAGGCGGCTTCGCGCCGCTTCCCCTGACGACTTCCAAAGCGGTCTGGACGACCCTGAGCCCGGGCCTGCCGACGACGTCGTCATCAGACACGCTGCTCCGATCGCTCGCTCCGCGTCCGAGCTTTCCCAGCGACCTTTTGACCGCGTCGATCTTGTGCCGTGTTAGCGGCTCGTCCGACGTGACACGCACCCTCTGGACGATGTCGACCGCGTACGTCTGGCCGTGGCGCCGCGCCTCTCCTCCGCCCTGGGCGTCGCTGGCATCCTCATCGGTGGGCGCCGGCAGTCGTTTCTGCAACTTGGTAGGGGTGGTCATGTTTTCTTTCAACAGTTTAGGTGTGTGCGCGCGGACGGCACTTTATATGGCTACTTGCTGAACGGACGGCACGTCCATGCAACATGTTCTGACTCGTCCCGACTCCATGCCGCAGCAGTGCATATACGACGCGCACCACGTCCAAGTCGTGCGCTGTTCTCGTTGCCAGTCGCAATGGACACACCAAGGCGGCGGTGCGACACCCACGTGGCGAACACCCCCAGGTGGTATACATAGTGCACGATGCTCTCCATGATGGGCTCCCAAGAACCTTGTCATGCCCTCATCATCATCCAATCTCTGCCAGGTGAGCCCCCCCAAACTCGCACGGTAGTTTCCGCTCCGCTCATAGTTTCTTCCTCCTCGGATACCTCCGGGGGGAAAAAACTTAGGTTTGTGGCATTAAACCCAAGTATGTCGACGCAACAGGCTTCACCCATTCGTACTGTGGCAGAACATGTGCGCGGAATGCCGTCAAAGGACCCAGTGCGAGCCGGCCCAGCGCTCCCGGGTGCATTATGAATGGGTGTAAGAAACCAGAAGACGGCGTACTCCGTGGATTTTGTTCATCTGACCATGCAAAGTATGCGTATCTCGATGCGTTTGTCGGAGCTGTGCAAGCTTATAGGGTTCTAGGCTCGCCGTTAGTTCCGGCATCGTGCCAGGATGCACTCGATGTCACGTTTTGCCTCAGTGCAACGGACCAATGTGCGACAGTTGCGCCAAGCTGCCGCCGGATGAAATCCGAATGTGGAATATTAAACGTTCGGGCACTGTCTGGAGAGAATGTAAGCCCGATGTTCTCTCGATCGACCTCGATGGGCACATTCATCATCTTCGTCAGTCGAGCGAGAGTGGAAAGACAGGTGGAAGGGAGCGACGATCGACAAGTTGTTTGAGATATCGTACCCATCCAGTGTCATCGCCAACAAGGATACGTTTCGGTACGTTTGCAGATCGAGTCTCACCCGCTACTGGCTCAAAAAAATGTCCACCGACAGGGGGAGTCTAGAATCGAATGGCGGGGTTCGATTGTTGCGCACGTTTCATGCCTCTCAATGCATTTGCGACATGGGCACCAAGGGGACAGTGCTGTGCGACTGGCGCTCATGCGGGATCTGTAATATCGTAAAGTCCGCTTTCGAACACGTCGCGTTTGGAGCTCCGGGGCATAATGGAAGGTCAGCAGAGCGCCATCGTGGCCGCTCGTGTTTTCCCGTGCGCAGCGACCGACGATACTTTTTTTTAGGCACGGAAACGGCCTCTATTCCTCTTTGGATCCCTCCGTAGCGGACCAGTTCGCCACCTCATGCCTGAGCTCGCCTTATCGAGTCATGGTTGCCTGCGATGTCGTCTTGCCGCAGAATCCCAACACAAACAACTCGGTTTGTCATCTCCCACCACTCACCTCCGTTCTCTGATGGAATGGACAGATTCTGATGGGAGACCGAGTCGTCGTGCGGGAGTCAGGAACTATTACTCCGAGATTTATCGTCATGTACACGAAAGGCAACTGAGGGGGGGAGGGGTCGGGTCTGGACTTGCATCAGTCACGACCCTCTACACGATGCGTTTACAGAGTTAGAGCCTGCTTCGTCCTGAGATCCGTGTCTACTTATTACAATCCTGTGCTCGTAATCAATATGAAGGCACTACGCTTTGGGTAACTGATCGTAAACGTCGGCTCGTAACTGATAACGCGTGAGGAATGCCTCGTGGTTGCACCGCCAAAGAAGAGAGGGGAAGAGAGAGAGAAGGAAAAAAAAAAAGCCAAGCCACGTTACACGGAAGATGATACTAGTCGTGGACGCAATGCATCCGAAATCTCTCTCCACAAATTCAAATAGACGGAGCTTCTACCGCCACTATCAGTACAGTGATACGGACACGACGGACGATTCCGCGGCGGGCGGGCTTGTCGTGGCGTTGGACCCCCCTCTAATTTCTTATCGCGAACCGAAACGGATCGATAAAGATGTCATACGCTTGTCGCGCTGCAAAGCTTCCAGTCGCGCCACGAAACGTGGTGGGCACGAGGCCGTGGCGCTAGCCGCGCACAGTGCTCTGGCCCTTTGTACATAACGGAGACGAGTTCTAATCGTCGGCTGGCGTTTGATTGACGATGGCTCCGGGCCTATGTGAGGTGCGCGCATACGTCCCTGTCGTGAGGTCTAGATCTAAGCGAGCCCTATCCAGAATTGCCACCAGAGGCAGAAATTTGGTACCCACAGGTTCTGTGGCAAGACATGTGCAGCACAGGCAGCAGCAGCCAACACCGGACAGCCGGCGAGGCAGTCGCAAGCTCAGCCGAGAGCGGGCCCAAGAAATGCGGGATATCAGAGAGCAGCGCCTGTCGCGCCCAAAGCGACTCCACTCTGCATCGTGAGTCGCAGCAGCGTTGACGTCGATCAATCGCGATCGGGCTCCACTCATCTGCGATGTCCGTCGATCTTGTTAGCAATGTGGTCAGAATCCAAAGTACAACAATTTTGATTATTGCGGGAAGTCGTGCGCGGCGCTCGCCAACGCTGCACGGAGCAAACCACCCCCGCCCCCGCGGGCGCCGGGCCCACCAGCGACGACGACGGCGAAGCACAAGGCACGTACGCCGAATGCAGTTCCCAACAACAATGCTCGGTCTCCGGCTCCTGCACCTGCCAAAGCGCACAAACAACCTCAAAATAAAGTTGCTGTATCTCAGGGTGAGGATCTTGAATAAAATGCTTATGCATGGAGATTTAAATTGCTCCACTATCGAAAAAAAAAGCAGATGATTCTACTGAAGATGAGGAAGATGAGGAAGACGATGATGCTGTTTCAACAGATCTAGATGCGTACCCATCGGATTCGGGATCTGAACCAGAGGACGCCCAAGTGTCAGCAGTAGCGTCTCCGCCAAACGCAAAGAGCGCGTTGAGGGGTGTTAAGCCTGGAGGTGGTATGTCAAAGCTATCTCCAGGTATATGCGCGATTCCAGGATGTGGCCAGCCATCCCACGTTGGCAGGAATGGCGCCACGACCAAGTACTGTTCGATAAAACACCGAGAGTGAGCCAGCCTGTTGACCCATGTCAGGAACCTGGCGCTGACGTTTTCTTTTTCTTTCTATTAGAGAAGCAGTTAAGTTGGAACTAGAAGAAGCTTGCATCATGTGCCAAAGATATCCACAAAGTACCTCGGATTATTTCTGCTCGTCTGCGTGCAGGAACCAATCCATGACGAAAACTTGAGGCCTTTTTTGTAGTTACCGAGCACTTGGTACCTAGATAAAACGTTCACGGCTAATTCATAGAAACAAAGTGGTCTATTCCATGTAGATGCAAAGGCACTTGAGCATCGAGGCTGGTCACCGGGTCCGCTGGCAATGCTAGCAGAAAGAGAAAAAGAAAAGACGTCATACGTATTGCTTACGTTATCTGTGAAAATAAGTTTTTCCACTTGCCTTTTTACCGCCACATTGTCGAAATGGGCCGTCTACGTCGTTCACGAACGCACAAGGCCCAGCGCGACGTCCACCGCGCCTCTCGCACAAGGGTACCGCCCGTCACCGTTTTCTTTTCCCCCCTTTCCCCTTCTCAAACACCCACCATTTTCTCAGGCGCGCACAAAAGATCTTGATCAGATACAGCTGATCGACCTTGATCCTAAAGTGAGTCGTCCCAGCGCCGCCCCCGCGCCCTCTCTATCTCGTGTACCGTATAAAGGGCCCTTTTGGCTCCAGATTAAGTGACCCCTTGATAGTCCATCATCGTTCGCTTTGATGATGAAAAACGTATTCGAACTTGCGAGCTAATCTATCCTGTCTTTTTTCCTTGTTTTTTTTTTAAAAACCCTGCGCCCCACCCCCGCGCCCCATCGCGCCCCGCATTCACTGTCCGGTTGGGTTAGAATCGTGCCGCACTCGAGGCACAGCCACTTGACTTTGACAAGCCCGGTCTGGCCCAGCACTACTGCGTCGAATGCGCAAAGTACGTATTCTTCTTCCTTCCCCTCTCTCCCTTCATCTTGTTCCGTCCTACCTCATGCCCTCACCCCAGGTACTACGAGTCGGACGTCGCCCTACGTTCACACTGGAAAAGTAAAGTACACAAGAGACGTTGTCGCGCACTCAAGGAACCGGCATACACGATCGAGGAATCGGAATGCGCTGCTGGGCTTGGTAGAGAGGGGAAGCGGCCCTCGCCCACAACGAGCATGTGGACGGTCACTGCCCCTGCTGCGTGAAGCAGCCAGCTGCGGCTGCTGGGCAGCATGCGTCTCGTCGCATGGATTCGTGGTGTCGACGACCTGTGCCGTACAACGCATGTGTGTTGCTTGCTCGCTATGGGCTGGCTTCCATTTGCCCAGGAGTATTCTATTCCCGGAGGTCTTCGTTGAGGACACGTTGAAAGAAGATTATAATAATCTGTACGCAGAGGATCAGCGGAACCCCTTGTTCCCGGTCTAGCCCCGACTACGTGGGCAACCAGTGGCCGTGCCATCGCGTGAAAAATGAAACTAGTATTCCATTTGGCGGCGATCGTAAATTACATGCAACCGTGCGTGCACTACCATAACCATTAGCTCCTTTCATACCCAAGTAAAGCGCACAATAAATTAGGGTGAAGAAGATGGGGGGAGGGGGGGAATTGCATCTACCGTTCCTAGACCATAATAAAAACAACGAAAGGTCCCCACTTACAGAGGAACAAGAAATTTTTTTAAAAAACTGAGCCATTAACACGAGGGTTAACCTCCAGAATGGACGGAAAAATTTGTCCCCCCTTCTGT
>JBBPKM010000783.1:0-11951 GCA_038089255.1 Austroboletus rostrupii | reverse complement strand
CTGCGGTTCCCTTCTGACGAATCGATTATTGAACTAATAGATGTTTTGTAACTCCTGGAGGGGTTTTTTTTTTTTGGGGGGGGGGGCAAATTCACCTATGAGGATGACCAAGGGCACGAAGAGGGCGATCTCCACATCTGCGTCGGACGGTGGAAGTTGCACCCACCAGCATTTACTGCGTAGATATTCTCCATTGGCAGGCAAGTCCTTATAGGCTCAGCCGAGCGTCATCCATACTAAGGTAGCCCTGTTGTCTTCCACCGCCGATACAAATATCCTTGGTACACGTTAGATGGTATGGCCTTGTAAAGTACGTTCCATTGCTCGAGAAGACTCCCAGTCCTTCCCGTGGAAATATCGAGGCATATTGAAAATGCAAGCTACGTGCGTGGCTCTTGTACTACTTCTGGCTGGAGTACAAACTTACCCAAAGTCATCTCGAAGTTCATCTGAGACACGAAATGTTTAGGTGAGCGTGATCGTGCAATGCTTTGATGACAACGGCATATCCACTGTGCCTTGCGGGGCTCGGGAATACCGATACAATAAATTGGATAATACATACTTCAATATCAATGTAGTATTCATTTCGCCACCATGGCCCGACCCCGAGGATTAGTAAAACGCCATATCCATCATAATTGCAAATGATCGCACGTTGGTTTTTCGCCATTTTCCTCAATGAATGGCATGCCTGGAAGCCGAGATGGGAGACGGTGCTGTAGACGAATTTGTCTTTGTCTCGCTATCCAGCTGAGGGCCTGAGAGAAGCTTAGAACAACAAGTCCCTGTCGATTAGTGGTTAAATCGCCACGTTGTGGATCTCACAGTACCGTGGCGCCGCAGGTTCAATTCCTGCCAGGGACAAACTTTTTCCATTCGTGATCTTTTCACTGATATTTTTCTTTGCGGTGGGGAGGAACGATGTCATCATTTCATCATGACTGCTCGAAGAACGCTTGGAACATTAGATCTCTGTTTTTTAGGCACCGCCTCTGCGCAACCATCCCCCACGAGGAATCACTCCGCGACTGCGCTGCGTTTAGGAGGGGATGTTTGGCTGTTCGACTGTGGTGAAGCGACGCAACATCGGATACAGAAAAGCACCGTAAAAATGGGAAAAATCAAGAAAATATTCATTACTCATACTCATGGTTTGCATTTCAAGTTTGGCTGCTAATCCTTGGGTGATGTTAATGGTGCAGGGGACCACATTTTCGGCCTGCTACCGTTGATGGCATCTATCGCGAATGGTGCTGGTGGCATGGTCGAGGACGCTGAAGATCCTCGCACACAAACCAAGGATAGCGACGAAGTCGAAGTTCGTCTATCAGCCATAAAAGTACCCAAAGTGTGTGAGCTCATTTGACATCACTAGCCACTAGAGATATACGGGCCGCTCGGAACACGCGCATACGTTCGCGCGGGCCTCACTTTTACATACACCACCCTGGGGGCTCCATACGTCGTCCACGAGCTTCGGTTTTCCACCGATCCTCCCGATGGTGATCAAATCGAACTGTCCCGTCACACGTCCGAACTATCTAGTGGTCGCAACATAGCCCAGAGCGATGGTGTCTGGAACGATATCTTCAAGGACGATCTCGTCAGCGTCTCCGCAGCACCCATCTCCCATTCCGTACCTTGCGTGGGGTATGTCGTCCAAGAAGCCCCTGTCCCAGGAAAAATGGATCCAAAAAACTACATCCCGAGCATCAAACGGACCAAGACGCCCATGTCGGTCATGGGCCGTTTGCAACAGGGTGAAAGCGTCACGCTTTCTGATGGAACGACCTTGGATGGCCCTCCTCGTCGTCCGGGTCGAAAGATCGTCATTCTCGGCGACACACATGACCCTTCTCCGATCGCGGATATGGCTCGTTCACCAGATGTGCTTGTTCATGAGGCGACGAATGCCTATCTTCCAGGAATAGATCCAAATACGAAACTTGCGGACACGTTCGAGAACGTCGAAGAAAGGGCAAAGTCCAGAGGGCATTCAACGCCACAAATGGCCGCCGCC
Organism: Austroboletus rostrupii; assembly: GCA_038089255.1. Classification (NCBI taxonomy): domain Eukaryota; kingdom Fungi; phylum Basidiomycota; class Agaricomycetes; order Boletales; family Boletaceae; genus Austroboletus; species Austroboletus rostrupii. The sequence goes on along the minus strand of JBBPKM010000783.1, from coordinate 9,928 downwards.
TTTGCAACGCGAATCGGGGCACGAAGGCTAATCCTGAATCATTTCTCACCCAGATACCCCGGGAATGACGATGTGAATGAGAACGCGAGAGTCACGATGGAGGCGATAGCAGATTTGGCAAGGAGACGATTTGCGGGTGAAGTCAATTGTGCTAGGGATTTAATGACAGTAGAGGTAAACCTACCACAGCAATGAACGAAAATCAATCGTCCGGAGGATCGGACAAGGCGCTACTCGAATCGCTTGCTTCCCCTTCCTCTAGCTCCTCTCTGATCTTTTTCTTCATCCTCATCTGCCTTGGGTCCTCTGCTACTTCTCCCATTTCAATATCGTCGTCCTCGGCTTGACTAAATGACGTTGGACCTATTCTCGAGTGTGCGTCCCTTTGCGATAGTCCTGACTGTGAAGACGCGTCCTTGTTGGAAGCATTCTGTCTCAAAGAGAGCGGAATATCGAGCGAGTCCATGTCTTCCCTATCATCTTTCTCTGCGACCTCGCCCGATTCGGTGCCCTCGATGTGTTTGTCGTCATCGACGCCATCGTCTGCATCGACGGATTCGGCAGCGGGCGTAGGCACCGGAGAAGCCAGACGTGACGCGTTCTCCTTGTCTTTTCCCAAGAGACGAAGGGAACTGAGATCCAACACGATGTTATCCAGAGCCGATTTCTGTACTCTGATGATCCGTTCCTGCGTTTCGTGCTCAGACAAGATCGCCGCCAGGTCGTTTTCCAGTGCTAGGATCGACCTCGAAACGCGTGTCAGAAGGACGCGACAGTTCAGAGGGGACACACACTGTTCCAGCTCCTCACGACTGGGGAACGTGTTTATTTTCTCCGCAATCGAGTCGTACTCCATCTTGCGCTTCCGTTCCATCTGCGCGTGCTCCAACGCGACCTTGAGTTCGCTCATTTGGTTCCGCAAAAGCTCGTGCTCCTGTTCTAGGGGAAGGAGGCGGAAAAAAGAGTGGTGTTTCAGGAGAGACGCATACACACGTGTAGCTTACCGATTCGACGTCGTTCCCGCTGGTACTCTTCCACCTGCCTCGACTCGGCCTCACAAATCATCACACTCTTTTTGAGTGCCAGCTCAAAAGAGGCCAGTTCGATCAAGAATGCCTCGCGCGCATCATCGACGCTGCCGCCCTGCGGAGGTGGTATCAACGACGCGTGTGCCAACGAGGCATAGTTGTGAAACTTTTTGACGATGCGCCGGAGCGCGCGCTCGTCGTTGGTGATTCGAGTATGGATGATGGCATCTAAGGCAAGCGTTGGAATGGTTTTACGCGTCCGAGTTGGGTGTACGTGCCTTCTTCGTCGGCGGACAGAGGCGGAATGAACGATGTCGTCTCGGGAGTGTTCATGGTCGACTTCCAACCTGAGACGCGCACAATAAAGACTATAATACCGGTGTACAATAAAAACAACACACGTCCCAAGACACATCAACCCCATTCATCGGACACGAATGGCGTCACAAGGTCGTAAATCTCCTCGTTCCCGCCACTCCGCCTATTAGCCTTGTTTCTTCCCATAACACGCTTGATCATACCACTCACACCCTTTTTCGAAACCACCTGGTCAATCGGCGCCCATTCGACTTCCGTCTGATAGCACCCGTCAATGTATTGCGCCAGCTTCCGCATCCCGCCCGAGATGTCGTTGGCGGCCCGTCTCGAGTCTTGTACGGCCGATTGCAGATACATGGCAAGGTTCGGAAAATTAATTGGCAGACTAGGATACGGCGTCGTCGATGTTGATGGTACTACATAATACTTGGCCATTGGCGACTCAGAACCATCACGGAGAAGAGTCGGAAGGGGCGACAGCGTATACGAGTATGGCAACACACTGACGTCGTTGTTGGCATACTTGTGCGAATGAGGCACTTTGGAAGGGGCAGGATAGTCCGTCGTCAGATAAAGCACTGTTCTCCATTCAGACGCAGAGTGATGGATCTTGGCATTCATGAGCACACTAGTCAATTCACGACACGTTTTACGCACCTTGACAAACTGAATTACAGTTCGTAATTTGAGGTCATGTCTGGCAACATTGAGCGCCTCCAACGTAGGTTCCACGCGAGTGCCGCTCAGCTTAGCCATCAACTTGAGCAATCTTCGCCAACTAGGAGCCTGAAAATGAAACACGGGAGCCTTTCCATAGGGAAGCGTGATCACATTTGGCATCGCGCCAGCCATGGGCGACAGCTTAGTAGAGATGACCGGAAGACTAAACCCCAAAGCTAAACGAGAGCGTCAAATGCGCGAAACATGCTCAAAGTCCGGAAACATACAAATGCCCATAAGCATCTCCTGTTCGACGTATTGGTTTGCTGTCAGTGGGATGGGTTGTCGGGAGGACGGCCCGGGCTCCGTGTTTGAATCTTCGTCCCCTCCTTCAATCAATGGGTCGAGAACGGGCGAAGATCGGAGAGAAAGATTAGGACTAGCAGGAGGATGCATGGGAGGAGAAACGGGACCAAGTTCACTGCCCAGAGAACGTCCAGCAGACGAACTATTTTCAGATGAGACGGATGACCAACTCGGCCTCGAGATGAAAGGGGGCGTTTGTAACCGTTCGTCGCTACCCGTTGGTTCTAAAGACAAAGGTGGGGAATTGACAAGGCGATCGGGTGAAGGCGCATATGGAGAGACGGTGCAAGTGGAATAACTCGCGGAAGAGCGCGGAGGGCTGCGCACTAGGTTAGAAACGACGTTGGCGTACAACGGGGGCGACGAAGACGAATTATCCCAAGGGTTGTACCTCTCTTGGACATCGTTTGGCCGAGGAATCTCGCTCGAGTCCTCGTCAGGCTTGTTCTGGCCCTCTTCATCCAAGGAAGAGTACTGCGACACGGTGGACGCCGTCGGCGTGGTCAAATGTAGCCAGCTCTCACCTTCCGGTGGACGCACAGAGGCCCTGATCGCAGACACGGAAGCACGATCGACAGACACGGATCCATGTGACGTCGAAGACGACGGTGATCGCTCATCGAAGGGATACACACTATTCGACAAGAGGAGCGATTCTTCGAGGGCTTTGGCGAGGTCCTCCTCTTCCTGTGCGACCAACACTTGTTCGCGTCTCCGGGCTTCGGATGTGGTCAGTGAGAGCACGAGTCCGTCCTTCTCGGGAGGCTCGGACGTCTTGGGAGGACTGACGACGGGAGATGGTATTGACGTGGGATAGAGCGGAATGCGTGGGGCGGGGGGGATGGCCAGCGCAGGCGGTTTGGGTGGAATGGGTGGCAGCTGATTGGCCAGGGGTTTGAGCAGCGCCTGTGGCTTCTGTGGGAGGGGGGGAGGGGGAGAGAGGGGTGCATGGTGTTGCGAGAAGAAATAGTCGCCGTACAGTGACTGGCGATGGGTTATGGTCGCCGGACCATGGCTGGAGCGGGGCCGCTGGCCCGCAACCCGTCTGTCCGACATGCGTGCACGCTGGCCGCCGGGGACGAGGCCCGGGGGAATAAAAGGCGGCGGCGGATCTGCATAGTGCAGGCCAGACACGCTTGTGTGCCGAGTTCTGGGAGTGATATCGAGAGACGCTGAATGATGGGGCCGCTGCCAAGCTGTGAGGGGGTCAGCGAGCGCAGGGGCGGGGCACCATCGGGGCTGGGGAGTACCTGAGTGATTCATGCCAGAGTCAAGAGGCGATGTGCCCGAGAATACAACGCGCCCGCAGGTTGAGGACGTTGAGGAAATGGCAGTGGGTCAGGTGGGAGCCTCATGTCATCTCCGAGCGGTACACATCACAACGCCCATCGCGTCCGACCCTGCTCTTGGCCAAGCCGTAATGCGAACCATCGTGGATAAATCATCTCTCTAGCGTACAACATGCGGAAAATAGCAGAGCGCCCTAGACAAAAAGGTAATGCTGATGACTGTGCTTGAGACCTGAACGCGACAAGAATAATGTTGAATGGCATGGTGTATGAGTACGTGCAGCAGAAAACCGAAAACGAAAGAAAAAATCAAGATCACACAACAAATGCATCAAGGGTCATGAAACACGAGTAGAATTGGTTTTCCCGCCCGGATGCGAAACTCCCTGAACTGCCGACGTTTTGAATCCCAACTTTCTCATCACCGCAAGCAGATCTGCTCTTTGCAGCGGCTTCGAAAGCGAGGCTGCAAACAAACCGTTCTGCTCGTCTCCCGTGCTATACGCACTGACAGAAATAATCGGTGTGTTGGTGTTTTTGTTGTTCGTGCTCTTGATATACCGAGCGGCACTTTCCCCGTCCACTATAAATCCATCGGCTCAGTGACTGTGATGCGATCCGCGTAAATGTACACCTACAAACTGGCATGTGCAGGTCCGTCAAGATGCAGTCGAATTCTATGCGGGCGTTTAGGAAAAAGAACTTCGAGTTCAGGACACAACCTACTGATGTCGCCCATTGCAACACCAATTGCTTCAGACCCATCCGTAACCACCACACACCGACAACCAAGGCGAATCAGCAATGTCTCTATAATCTTGGCAGTGATAGGATTATCTTCCGCCAGTAAGCACGTTACAGCACGATCCATGAGATCCGGCCCCCTGCGCAAGTCCACTGAATGAACCGACGAAGGAGGCGTCACTTCAAGTTGGCTTGGCCCCGCAGAAGAAGGCCAGTTATCAGAACCTGATCCATCGCCCACACTACTCGAAATAGACGACGTGCGTAATCGGCTCGGCATCGTGTTCCTGCGCTCGACGCCATCAAGATGATTTAGTTTGAACCTCTCGATTGTACCAAATTCGGAAGGTTTACGAGCATGATTTCCAACACCGCCGCCCGGTGTTGATGGCGTTATACTGGCTCTTGATGGCGAGGAAGCGATCGATGATGTTGACGTCGATGGAGAAGGAGGTCCTTGGGAGGTGGTCTTTTGATCCAGGGTCGTTACGACGCTCGGAGGCTTCTTGTGTCGCTGCGATAAACTGCGTCTCCGGCTGATGCTCGCTGGATCGGTCAGCGTATGAGTGATGGGAGCTAGCTGATCTGTCTTGAGTTTGCGAATCATATCATCGTTTGCCTGCTTCAACACTGGAAGATTCTTAAAACTGAAGGACCCAAAGTCGTCGCTGGCCGGGGAAGGCGCCAAATCTCGGTTACTCGGTAAGGAAATGCTCGTCGGCTGCGAAGTCGCCAGGTTACTCGGGCTGTCCACGTTCGTAATAGCGATGTCGTCGTCATGGAACAACTGAGGTATTGCTCCTCGCGGATCGAAGTAATCCGTGGACTCCGGGTCCGAAATTTGCGGTATGAAAGCAGCTTCTTTCGACGTCACTGTATCCCACTCAATCCCCTCAAAAAGAGGATGGGTCTTCACTTCATCAGCACCATTGGCACCCAATCGGGTAGCCGGATTCGTGTCCAAGAGTCTTCGTACGAAATCCTTCATTTCATCCGAGAAGTCTACCCAGTCCTCGTGCCACTCGACATGCCCCGAGAGGATGTTTTCAAATACCTTCTCCGGAGTCTCGGCGTGAAAGGGTGGGATTCCGTACAAAAATTCATACGTGATAACGCCGAGCGCCCACTAAACGGCGATGAGTAACCAACTCGAGTGGAAACAAGGCAAAGTTCCGTACCCAATCAACGGCGGCATCGTCACCGCGGAGACCTAGTATCGTCTCAGGTGCCAGATAGTCGGGTGTGCCAACAAACTTTTGTTCCCCTGGTGGAGTATTGCCGCCAGAATGCGAACGCAGGTCCGTGGTAAGTTCGGTTGCAAACGATTGCAAAGGACTATCTGAAGCCTTGTTTCGTTTCGAATAAAAGCTCGAGACCAACTCTGATCCGCTCCCAGACTCACTAATGTCGTCTGCGGGAAACTGGTACAACGACGTGCCACTTCGGGGTAATGAATACGCTCCTTGACCGATATATGATCCTCCGTCCGAAGGCAGCATTGGAGAAGCGAGGAAACCTGAATCCAAGGAAGGAGGTCGAGAACGTGAATCGTACCGGGTACGGTGGCGAAGTCCCATTCCCATGGGTGCTTCTCGAGTTTGTCGACCCAAAAGACCGATCCTACTCAGTCCAAAGTCTGTCAGTTTCAAGTGCCCATGCTGGTCGATGAGCAGGTTATCCGGCTTCAAATCACTGAAAAAAAGTTGTCAAATTCGTTGGCACCTACGAGGTTGAACCTACCGATGGACGACGCCTCGCTCGTGAAGGTACTCGAGACCCAAGACCACTTCGGCAATATACTGACGTGTCCATTCTTCTGGTAGTGACCCCAGCGATTTGATAAGAGCAGCACAGTCACCACCGTTCAAGTACTCCATGACAAGGTAAAGATTTTCCTTGCTTTGAAAAGTGAAGTACAACTTCGCTACAAAGGGTGACTCGGCTTGCTTCATGAGGATCATTCGTTCTGCCTTGACATTGGTGATCTGATTCTTGGCAATCATGTCGGCCTTCTTGAGTACTTTGATCGCATAATAATCGCCTGTGGCCTTCTTCTTAGTGAGGAAGACGGACCCGAATGCACCCTTGCTTATTGGCTTGATGATGTCGAAGTCCTTGATGGACGTTGGCGTAGAACGAGATAACGGGGCCGTAGGCAGCTGGCGAGGAGACAGAGGTGCATTGGAGGATGTTGGGCTGAACATTGGATTAACGGTTGAATGTCGGCGGTGTCCACGGCGAGCCGTAATGGAGGCATCTCGAGGAAGAATGCTAGGTGAAAGGGGCGGTGTGACCAAGAGTCGAGGTTCCAGTAAGTTGCTGATAGATCGACGGGCCCTCAGAGTGCCACTCTCAAGGGGGGGTTCATTGAGATCCATATAAGGCGGGTGGTCGTCCGGACACGCAGTCGCAGTGATTGGTTCCGCCAGAGCCAGGGGAGATGATATGGACGATGGCGTCGAGGATCTAGTAGGCATCTTGTTCATCATTTGCCAAGTTGCCGGGATCGAGGTAGCAATAGGCATGGAAACCAGGTGTCGGTTATCGGTTGGCGCAATGGGAATAGGGGACGAGGGGGCCACTGGGGTGGGACCAGGCGATGGTATGTCTCCAACAGAACCGGCTGATGTAACAGCATCCTCCGTTATTTCGAGCTGCGTACCGTTAGTTGGCGCAAGGTCGTCTTCGTCACTGCTATCCTCATCATAATTGGCGGTCGCCAAGCTTTCCTCCACCCTCTCCTCCCATTCGTGCCATATCTTTTCCGAGTATCGAATGGTATTCTGCATACGGATAACGTTGTCTGCCTTCTGTCGCATAATGCGCTCGGCATCGTCGACCAGTTGTGCCAACGCAGCGTCCTCGATGGCCGGCTTGCACCAGTTACGCACTTGAGATATCTTCCGTTCCGAGGTCGGGGAAAGTAGCCTTTGGCGCTCGATAGGTTCTTTGGACTCTTCCTCTTTCAGAGAAGGAATGGTAACTTCCAGCGCAACTTGCAAGATGTCATCTAGTTGTTCCAACAGCCGACGCTGCATCTTCTTTACGCCAACACGCTGCATCTTGTTTGTGCGGAATAGTTGGAGAGGGTTGGACATACTGGGAGATGTGGATGGTGTGAAAATGGGAACTCCACGGTATTCAGGTGTCATCGCAGGTGAAGAGGTCTCCAATGCGAGCAAAAGATCTTTGATGGTGTTTCTCAGCTCACCGATGGATTCGTTGCACTCGCATATTTCTGCCTCGAGGTGATGCACCTCCGCACAAGTCTCGCTGTGCTTTTCAAAGTACCACTGCGGGACATGGCACTCACAGATGCGACACAGAATCGGTTCGGTAGATATGGGCTGTGTGAATGGGAAAGGTGTCACAAGCTCATTACTGATAGGTGGCTCGTCCGCTGGCGATTCTTGGCCAATTTCTCCATTTTCCAGGATGATAGCGGGAGAAGGATACTCGTACCGCGGAGGAGCAATGGGTTTAACGACCCACATGGTGTGCGAGGGCTGGGCATCCTCGCGATCAATCATGAGCATACCTTTACCTTCCATCTGTTGGTAAAGAAAACCGCCGTTGGAAGAAAGCTCCTGATGACCATCGGGTTGAACTTGCAACCGAAACCTGACTTCGACTGTGTGCGATTCGTCTTGCTGCAGACGCTGGGTGGCATCCTTGAAGACAGACCAGTCCGACGGTGCAAGTAGGCTCGATATGCGCGTCCCCGAAAGTTCCGAAGGTTCAGTCCTGGTAAACATCACACGTCAAAATAGGCGCGACGAAGTCAACAAGCGGATCTTACCCCACCACGATCCTCCACGCATAATTGACCCAGATGAAGTGATCGCCGTCCAAACTGAGTTCCATGATGATATTCTGATTCTGAGCGGTTTCAGCCTGAAGACGGAGTCGTTCAGTGGCCAGCACACGAGCAGATTCGCTGTGTTCGGGAGGTTTGGTGGACGAACGAACTGGCGGATCTGGGGAGGTGGATTTTCGCAAGACTTCCCTTGGGTGATCATCTCTGGAACGCTTGCCCTGACTGACGACGCGACTCATTCGTAAACGATGATCGTCGTCCAAAGAGGCACGTGAGGAGCCCTCTTCCCTATGGGCACGCGTAGTTGGGGTTGGAGCAGGAGGTTGTTCGTCGGACGGCTTGAGGACGAACATGAGAGGCTCATCCTGCTCGTCATCATTGTTGTCATCGAAATTCCAAAACTGCTTCTCTGCTTCCCACCACTCTACGACGCGACTGAGGCTGGCTACGGCAAGTAGGACTTGCACGTACCAATTTCGGCCGTGCCAATCTGGATGATCGTCCCAAGCTTTCCCGATGTGTTGTACACGCTGAACAAGGGATTCGCATATCTTTGGTTGCGCAGTGAGCTGGGCAGTAGACATTTCAGTGACATCGGTTGCAACACCAATGAGGTCGTAAAGAGCAGTCATGATGGGATCGACAGGGTCGTCGACGAGTATGCGGGAAGAGCGGCGATTGACGGTGGAAACGGGCAGTACATCAGAAAAGCTACCATGGGTGGTGGGAGGAGGAAGGGGGGATCTGGACCTGGAGGTTGAACGGGAGCTCTGACCGGATCTGACTGGGCGTATGGGGATATGAACCGTGCGGGATAGCCTGCGAGAAGGGACGCTCTGGGAAGGCCAGACGGTGGGAGGGACAGCATTGGACTGCCTTCGGGGACTGGTTGCGTCGGAGAGGGAGGTGGCAGGGACGACGGGGCTGGGACCAGCACTGGAGGAGGGAGTGGACTTGTCCCAGGGATTGGTATTCTGTCTGCGAAGGGAAGGGCTAAAGGAAGAGGAGGTGGAGGCTGCAAGAAGAAGACCCGGGGAGGAAGACCGATGAGTCAGAGGGGGGAGAGAACAAGTGCCATTCTCTGGAGACGCACGGTGACGAGTATGACGGCCTTCTGGTTCAGCCTCGTAGCCGCTGTCAGAGTAATCGTCTGCCTGGGAGACAGGACGTGGCTGGTAGAGGAGGGAGTCGTCGCCAAACTGGGAATCACGGTCGTGGTCGCGATCACGATAGGAGTCGCGATCCAAGTCGCGGTCCTGGTCGGCCTCGTGGAGACGCTCCTCGAAGAAGGAGGTGATATTGCTGATTACTCTGCGGAGCTCCTTGTCGCAGTCGGCCTTTGCGGTCTTGAGACGACGGGTGACATGTCTGCGAACAAAGGGCATGGAGACGGTGTTTGAGGCAGACGGGTGGGAGGAGGAGGACGGCTGGGGGACATCGGGAGTAAGGACGAGGGGACTCGGGGCCTGGCGACGGGGTATGTCGGACATGGGGGGGGGGGGGCGGGGGGAGAAGGGTCAAAGATGGCGGGCGAGGGCGAGAGAGTGCATCAGACGAATCGCGCTCAGCCTGGAGCGACCTGACTGGTGCACCCGCGCCTTTTCTAAACGGACCTTGCCGCGACTCCCCGGGGTCTTACCCCCATTTCTTAAAAAAATATTACCTAAGCTGTGCCCCCCCCCCCGACGCCCCCCCCCCTCCCCCCC
>JBBPKM010000782.1:0-11952 GCA_038089255.1 Austroboletus rostrupii | reverse complement strand
ACCTTGCCATTCATACACCTGGGTCTCGCGCTGGGGATCATCTCGTCCAAGTTTGACATGCAGATCGCCAGTACGTCCCGTTCGCGTTCGCACTCCTCACAAGTGTTTCACCACCTGGCGCAGCGCGACTCGTGTTGGCCTCGCTCAACGCGCTCGCGCTCATCCTTGTTCGACGGGCCGTTTCGAAGCGTTTTGGGAAACAGACGAGCTGGTGGTACGCGTTGTTGACGTGCTCCCAATTTCACCTTCCGTTTTGGATGGGCCGGACGCTGCCCAACATGTTTGCACTCGTACCCGGTAAGCGTGCCCCCCTTTGCTCGTATTCAACGCTGAACGCTGAACGATCGTCGTCGTCGTCGTAGTGAACCTCGCGTATTACTTTCTTTATTGCCGTGCGCCCAAGTCGGCACGGGCGTCGAGGACGTGCACGAACATCGCGGTCGCATTACTGACGTTCACGGCTGTCGTCTTTCGTTCCGAGGCGGTCCTCCTTCTCGTCGCGCTATCGCTCCAGCTTCTCATACAAGGTCACACCACGTTCCTTGATCTCGTCAAAATCGGTCTATTGGCAGGACTGACGTCTGTAGGTCGGTTGAACGACGGTCGTCGGTGAACGAGCTCATCGACGCGTTTCGTCTAGTACTCACCGTTACCGTCGATTCGTATTTCTGGAATCAGTGGCCTCTGTGGCCTGAACTCTACGGCTTGTATTTCAATGTGTATCTAGGCAAGAGTGCCGACTGGGGTGTACGTGTCCGCATGAAGACGATGGAAAGAGTACCGGTGTGTTGGCTGACTTGCTGTGTTTTTTGCAGACATCCCCAGCCCACACATATGTCACTGCTTATCTTCCGAAACTCTTGCTTGGTGCGACGCCGATGGCCGTTTTGGGTGCTGTGCTCGACCACCGGGTCAGGTCGTTGTTGGTTGCGCCGTTGGTGTTTGTGGCCCTTTTGAGCGCGCTCGGGCACAAGGAGTGGCGTTTCATCATATACGTGATCCCCCTGATAAACGTTGCAGCGGCACAAGGTGCACGATGGATGTAGGCATACGGTCTTCCTTGATCCAGCCCATTCTCTTGCTGACCTCGAAGAAACAAGGACGTCGCGCAAAAAGGGTTTCTTGCTTAAGCATGTCATGCTCCTGTGTGCACTCTGTTTGATGTTTCTTAATGTTGCCGCGACGTTTCTGTTCACGCAAGCGTCGATGGCAAACTATCCTGGCGGGGCAGCACTCGCTGCGTTTAATCAACGCTACGCGGGCAGAGAAAACGGTGAGCAGTTCCGTCGTCCTCCGAACGACCCGTGATTGTTGCTTGTGCCGTCAGTTCACGTGCATATATCCAACCTGGCTGCACAAACGGGTGCATCCTTGTTTCTCCATGAGCATGCGCCGCCTGCGTCTGCTTCGTCAACTCACTCATCGTGGACGTACAACAAGACGGAGTCGTTGACGGCCTCCATGTTGTCGTCGTCGTCGTTTACGCACCTCGTTTCCGAGTCGCCAGAGATAGCCAGCGACGGAGAATGGACGATCGTCGAAGCGATACCGGGGTTCGAGCGGTGGAAGTTGAACCTGGGCGTGTTGGGCGAGCTTCGAAAAGGGGTGTGGGATGAGTGGGCGCGGGTGTTGGAGATGGAGACGGGCGATCGGCTGTGGATTATGGAGAGGGTGAAGTCGTGAGTGCACCAGGGTTATCATGATGGCCCAACAGAACTGGCATGCGTGCAGTCCGTCCTTTATTCTATTTTTGAAAGCGAAAGTTCCTGCACATGACTAGTTGTATGGTGAACGACCTTTGCATCCTAACCATGGTCCCTCCCGGACAACGGCGCCCGAGTCGCTCTATAGATCAAGAACACGAGATTTGTTCCTAGTCAGTGGGCACATGTGATTGAGATTAACCTACTCAAGTTTTTCCTACGGCGCAACAGCCACTAGAACCAATGAGTTTTGGAAGAAGAAATGGGCCGCCCAGAGTGCGTTCGGACTATCTGGGATTCATAAGCAACTGGAGATATGTTGAGCGACACGAATTCATGCTAGAAAATTGGTTCATTCAGACCAAAGGGAACATCGCGGGCCTAACTGCAGGTTGCCCCATCGATCAAATGCCCCGGCTGGTTAAATATAACCACATTGTTCATGGTGATAGGCCATCGCCGAACACGAGTATCGGTTCTAATTCCACGTGCCACAATTCCGACCGAATCCCCGGCTGCCCTCCCCAAAATAATCAGGTGATCCTTGTGGCAACCGGCGGGTATGACCAGTCACTGGACCCACTAACCAAATCACGGAATTGCACCGGGCCCTACTTATGACCGCGTCTTCGCTGATATTCTATCTTGGTAGCTCCATGGACAAAGAAGGATAATCTAGTGCGACCCATAAGCATGATTTGGTGATCATCTTGGCTTCTTATTTTTATTACATTTTTAAACGAGCATATAAAACCACGGTAGTGCGGCCATGAGGTTTTTCTGCAATGGTTTTTACCTCACTATTCGGTCTCCTTGTAGCCGTCCTAGTCCAGACGCTTGCCGTCCAGGTCCCGCTACGTGCCATTTCACCATGGCAAGACGATTTTCTCGACAAGGATGCTGCCGAATGGAACCTCGACAAACTTCCGGACCCCAATGCTACCGATCATCTTGTATTTGAGACTGTCCACTCCTTGCTTCAAAGTTGGCCCAACACACGCATGAGAAACGGTGAGAAATCTGTGCGCGATGGCATGTCGCGCTCAGGCTCATGTTTGCCTACATAGGTCATAACATCGTGCCCGGAATCGTCCCAAAGGGAACACTCCTTTATCACGGAAGGCCTGATAATGATTTTCCAAAGGGCCCCGAATGGGTGGCCATTGATCCCGAGCATTCGTATGCCTTCTGCCGGAGTTTTATCAACCGTACGCAACAAGGAGGCTGGCATCTTACTCTCATGACTACCCGGTCTCTGAAAGTGATACACTTCGATGGAAGCAGCGCTGTAAAATTATACGGTCCACTGGATACCCAGGATCTTTTGATCTGGGGTAGAATAGGTGATGGAAATATCTTCGAGAACGAAGCGAGACGAATCCAGGCACTCTGTGAATGGGGTAAGAACTTTGGAGTGGATGGCATTGTGAGGTAAACCACTCCCTTTCTGTTATTCGCGAGCAATGCTTAACCGAAGTCGTTGTAGGATGCAAATGTATTTGTGAGCAATCATTTTTGGCCACGGGTCGGTTTTGCTAACGAGGTTCTAGTGAAATCATGCTTTGTGACTTCACGTCAGGCGTGACTACGGTCTCTTTTGAGCGTCTGCAAAGCAAATGGACTGGTAATTATCTACTCTGTGGGTATTGTCTACTGGATCTATTACTTGGAAAGTACTGAGATGATTGCGGATAGCAGGATATGAGATATTTGAAATCATCAATTCCGGCGGTCGGCATAATCGCATCTCCGGCGAGACACGCTTTCAGTTGGATCTTCCCAGATTAGTCACCTTTTATGACACTCAACTTGTGCCCTCCCTAGTTCGCATCCGAGCCGGCCAGGAGAGGTGGGACCATCGTGCGATAAATATATCTAGCGAAGACATGTTAGTGGTGAAGTCAAGGGTGGAGGCAAACATGGTCGACGCTGGTGGTGTCTCGAGCGGAATCGACTGGAAAACGCTCTTCCAGGTCATCGTTGACCGGTATGCAGAACGACTCGAACTTGTGCGCTATCTCCTGAACACTCTGGCCACCGACACGGACGGAATTCTTGATCTCTCCAAGAAGACCCAAACTCAGCTTCGGATCATGCTGACACCTTACTTGCTTTACTCCGCTGCGCCGACCAGCCAATCAAACGGGTCTGAACTGGATTGGACAATTCCAATATACAAACTCTGTTCTACGATGCATACGCACTCAATGGAGTTACTCTTTGCATCGATGACCGATTCAGAGAAGCTACTTCTCCAGGCTATTCGAGGAACAAGTCGAGAGATTTGCCGTGTGGCGACGAAGATGTGGGCTGCTGGAGTCGACGCAGGAATTGACCCCTTGTTGAATACGAGAGAGTCTCTTGACGTCGATCAGGTAGCTCAGCTTCGCGATACTTGGGCAAATGAACTGGAGCACCTGATGGCGTGGCTTGATTGGAGCGTATGGGCGAAGTGTGATCCGGGATGTAGTTTCGAGGTATGTCTGTCTGTGTTCATGTATTCTGTCATGATACACCAGCGGTATAATAGGAGACGTGTTATCTGCCTACCTGGCCCATTGGCTTTCCTTGGTTATCGGGGCCCCCTTCGATTCCACCACCACCACCTTCCCTACCTGAGGACTATATGCCAGATTCGGACACAGAGAGAATTGCCTTACAGAAGGTCTTTGTGGAGGGGCTGATAAATGAAGACTCGAATTTTACGAAACCTGAAGCAGGCGAGTGGATCCGGCCACAACCTAAATGTATTCGACGCGTTAGGCCATACAACTTTTAATGGCGGGGATAAAAAGTGATACCGAGAGATTATGAACGATGATGCGGCCGATTATTGAAGTGGGAAGGGGGTCTTCTGTCGACGTTTGTCCACAATGTATCTAGTTGTGTTACATGTGTTCTCTAGCACAAAAAGCGCGTGTCCGAGCTATCATTGCCTATAGTCACACATAATCCATATAGGCAATCTCTACAAGCGTACAAGTATAAGCCTCGCGGTAGTGCAGAATTCCTTTCGTCGTACCGGTAGCATGCCCGTGCGCCTACCTGGCGCAGGCTCTCATCGCCTCACGTCGCGCCCGCAAGGCCATGGGACGCCTTGTGCTTTGCCCACCTTGTCTTCCTTCCGGATACTCTGGAGATACGCCATCTTCCGCACCGGTTCCTCCGGATGGTCATGTCTCCACGCGTTCGCCACGTTTGTCAGTGGGCGGAGTCAGCCAGTGCCTCAGACCCTCCTCTCTTTTGCGCTGTCTCCGTTGCCTCTCATTCTCTGGGACCGGGACCGTGTGTTGCAACTAGACAATGCGTCCGCCAACGTGCCCGTTCTCCCTGCCATTGGCTTTAACCCGTCCGCTCTCATCAGCAGGCAGCAGCCCTGACACGCGAAGACCCACCGGGAGCGGACAGCGCGCAGTGGCCGCCATCTCCCATCTCAACCACCGCTTTTGGTGACTGGCGACTGCCGCATGTGTCACTGCTAAAAGCAGCTTACTCCTCAACCGGGGCGACCGCAAGCTCCAAGCAAGAGCCGCTCGTTTTTGACGACAATCGTGACTAACACCTTATGTGACGCTTCATTGTGGTCGTTGAGCGCGGTGAGCCGGCAATGTCCGAGCCAGTGGCGCCTCCGCGCTAGTCCGTCGATTGCAAAGTGACTACGTGTTCATTGCGATAAAATAGCCTTTAGCTCCGGTTGAATGAAGGCCGATGAGCGCACGAGCTTTCAACTTGAAAGCACCAGTTTCAGTCGCCAAATATCGACGTTATTGGTAGTCGCATCGGGCAGATGTTAGCTAACGGAGATACGCTCGGCGATGACTCCATCACCGCCGGCATGGGAAATACATTTTTGCACACAAGGATTGCGGCTATGGGGGATCAAAGAGTGCGACCGGTAGAGTGCATGAAAGGGGGGGAATGCATGGGACCATCGGAAGCGTCTACATTCCATATCAATGTTACCGAACACGAATAAAAGCATGCGAGATGCTCGTCATTGGGTTCAGCCTGTATCTTCACATGGCCGCCGGCGTGAGGAATGCCAAGGAATATCATTGATGGCCACGACGTCGGAATAGAGAAGTGACGCTTTTGAAAAGACGGAATACACTATAATACTACCATGCCTTTGCGGCCATAAAAATATTCTTGGAAGAATTCCTTGTGCTTTGGCCGTGTCCGTCGCCCTTGGCGCACATAGGAATAAGAAATTTGAGCTCTACCGTTTAGAACGTGTAGCGGCGTCAGAGCAACTGGCGTCGCTGCTGCCGTCTAGGAGATCATGATTCCGTCCATGTCTATGATTGGCTAGACGAAGTCGGCAGGACACGAAAGGGTTGTGCCGAATCCCTGAAATTTTATCAATGAACACTAGAACGTTCTGATTCCTGATATGCTTTACGCGAGGTTAGCCTTTCTGTTAGTAATTTAGATTTATGATCTTGAAGCCGATGGAAAGGAAAAAGCATCCCGTTGAGTCATTTCTGATTTCTGAGCGTGACGTTGTACATAGTTCTTCGGCCGGCTTGGCCACGGTGTTCGTTCGGGGAGATTCCCTGTTCGGATTTTCTCATGACTAGCGGTCATACATGGTGTGATACAACGTAACGGAAGGCCATAAAATGGTGTCAATGTTACTCTGGCTAGGCATCCTTCATCCGTCGAACCCACCACATTATGCAGATTGGTTGGACCGTGGTCGATACACATCCAACCCAAGGGCGCACCTTTCAACGTCCTCTCGATGGGGGCGAATTCGGTTTTTTCTGGGATGGCGAGCTCAATGGGGTTTCAGATACTTTATTTCACGTCCATCTGCGTCTCTCCAACGGTGCTCAAGACGCGCATCTGTTTTCTAAAGAGAACATCGTGAGGGCATGGCTCTCCACCAAGAGACGGTACCCACTCGCGGCAGCCACTGTGCAAGGACGAGGACTAGATGTCGAGACGGCCGCTAAATCGAACGTGGGCGATGACGACGCATGGGAGCTCCACTATGTCGTCCGGGAAAGCGATATCCCCATCGTTCGCCCAAACGAGGTCGTCTTTGGTTTGGTTGCTGATGCAGAGGAGGCGCGAAACGAGGCAACTGCGATCCTGAACGGTCCACGTCCGCTGTCCGCAGAGCTGCTCACGCAGTTGTATGTCTTCCGCGAGACCAACTCCGACGATGTCCTACACATGATGACACTGGTGGCACATTGTATCACGGACGAAATGTCAAACAGAGCCTTCTTGCGGTGCTTGCTGGACACCTTGGCGAGCGGTGGCAGGCCAGACGCTAAACCTCCTCAGTTACCGTTGGAAGAAAGATTGGCAATGTCGATTGCCTCTGCAGAGCTGAAGCCTATGCATGTTCGCTCGTATAGTTTGGCGAGGCTGCGATGGCGAAAGGCAATCGGGGCAGTCATACAGCATATTACGATGCCAAAGGATCAGGTACATGAATGCCATGATCTGACAGAAAATGGCCACTGACTTTCTACTAGGCGAGTCATACTCTTCCGTGTTTCCGCCTACGAGGCTCCACATATCACGCCCCCACACGATCTTGTCACATCTCCACCTCACTCACGCCTGCACAAAGTGTTGCCATAATTGCCAAGTGTCGTCAGCACAAGATCACGTTCGGGAACGCTTACACGGTGCTTGCCCAGGTGGCAATGACCCGAGTTCTCTACCGACGGTATCTCAGGGGCGAGATCTCTGAGGAAGAATGGGACCATCGGAAAAAAGCATCATATGTCAGTGTGGGTACAATTAACATGCGACCGTATCTCGACAAGACATGGCTCCAGAAGGATGGAGGAAGGGAATTCATGTTGTCTATTAGCGTATGCTTCTACAAGCTCCCATTCATGACCCTAGGTGGAGGAGAGGCCCCACAGCGTAGTCAGGACAAGGAAGAAGTCAAGAAACACCTCACTTACTCTGATGGTGCACCGGCATTTTCGGATCTCCTCACATTTGACCGGTTTTTACACCGTGCTAGATTGGTCAGGAAACAGACGACAAAATTTTTGAACCACCCACTGTTGCACGAGATTGCGGAAGCTAGAGGCATGATGTACGCGAAGCTTCAAAAGTCCCGAATTCCGCAGTGGGTCAAAGCCGGCCGTGACCGCGATGAAAATTCAGACGATTCCACGGCGGCCGTCTCTACATTCTGCGCTCCAGGGGCACAGACCCTCGGTGACGTGCGTCCCGTGTGCCTTTGCTTGGCACGCTCATTCTCACCTCTGGTCTTGTCTTTAGATTGACAAAATTTTCCCGTTAGAGTATCCGTTACCGAGCAGCGACTTACTCTCACCTCACGCCTCGGTTTCACATCCTTCCAAGGCAGGCTACGCTGTCCCACCCACCACCTTGCCCGACCTCGCGCCTGAGGCCGAGAAGAGGCCGAGAATCGCAGTAGAGTACACGAGTTCACATTTGCATCCGCGTCATGGAGAGGTTTACCTCGGCGCGGTGACCACTCGTGGACAACTCAACCTGTTTGTCCACTACGACGGGAATACGTTCGAAGATGCAGTTGTGGAGGAGTGGTTGGGCGAAGTGAAGGGTGGGATGTTGTGGTACCTTGGTCAATGAAGGTGTCGTGACGATAGAATTGCATGTCGACGGGCCTAGTCAAGCTGTAAGTGAACCTGTTGTACGGTGGATGATGTATGAAAAAAACATTTGTGTCTTGGACTTTGAAAAAAAAAACCTGAGGAAGGCGCGTGGCAGGCAAGAACGACCAAGCCCCACAAACTTTGCTCACCACGTCCGACGTCCCTTTTGAGATCAACTCACAAGTAACGGTTGGGCCCAGTATGCCGATTTCTTTGACTCAACAAACCTGCATTTCGGCTGTGATAGGAAAAGCTTGTCGCGGCCGTGAAAGTTGCGCGTGATGGGGGCATGAGAAGCTAACGGACGAGAAACAGAGAAGACGTGGAGTGAGAGGACGACAATTGGGCAAGATCAGGCAGTGACAGTACCGGTACAAGATATTCTTATTAGAACACTGCTCGGACATCCCCATGATATATGACGTCAACTCAATTTTACAGTACCGACGAGAGTGGGATTAGTCATCCGATTGCTTGCGCATTCATTGGCTTCACGACTCTCGAATGGCCCGCATGCTCACAATGGGTAGTGCGGCCGGAGGCTAAACTGAGGGATGAAGAGGCTCGACGGGGCTTAAATATGCGTGAAAAGCTGGAATGACGGTCGCACATCTTGCATTCACAGAGGAAATGAAGTGCAAACAAAGGTAGCGTGGATGATCGACAACCTCCAGTCGATTCAAGATTTTCGTGCAATCCAGTCGCCCATACCGCGGGTCGGTATAGCTACGATACAGCACTCAAAGCTCAGGGTATTCTTCCTTGTCGAAGGAAAGGACACTGCCTTGAATCAAGGGGTCGTCGATAATCATATTCCATCATTTCGTACGATGAAATTTGCTAAATTGAGTCAAACGAGGTTGACGGATTCCAGGCGGAATCACATCGCACTGAAAATTTCGATCGAACGTGTACTAGGAATAGGTATGAGCAAATGCTATATGTCATCCTCTGGACCTTCCTCGATCATCTTTGCATATTCATCGTATGTTGCAAATGTAGGCAAGGTCTTCCGTTTCTTGCGCTGAGCGGAATTCTGGTCCTTGCGCTTGCGCTTGTCACCACCACCGATCCCTCCCCATTCTTCGTCCGTTTCCGCGTCTGAGCCGGCATACTCTATGAGACCGTCTGGAATGTCGTCCATGTCGACCAGATCTGCATCGTCCTCCTCTGCGAGCGATACGCCGCCATCTTCATCAGGATCAGGATCTAAGTCGCTTCCTTCTCCCTCGACGCTGGCATCGCTGGCCGCTTCGAAATCCGATAGCGGCTCGCCGTCTTCATCATCTTCCAGCATGGCTTGATCCCCGTCTTCACGCGGCATCGTAGCTTGCATAGCCTTACCAATTCACTATGTAAATATGAAGTGGAAAGCTTCTGCACGTCCGCACCTTCCAGACCGCATCTTCTTCGGTCTCGCTCGACGCATCTTCGTCAATTTCGTCGTCGCTGTCCGCATCATGCTGATCGGAAGCCCGGGAATCGTGCGATCCCGCCACTTCGTCATCATCGTCCTGGTCAGCTCGAGTACGTTGCCTGCGGTTTTTTCTTGAAAAGTACGTGTGAAAGAAAACCTGGACAGGATCTAAGGACGTCGCGAATCCACTCAAGATGACCATACCTCATCCACGGGCACCTTTTCCACGCTTCTTTTCCAGAATTTTTCGTCGTTTGGCAGTACACCACTGTCAACCTCACCTTTGACTCGCTTCACCGAAATACCATCGGCCGCAGTCGCAGACGGTTGCATCGCGCTTGCCCCTTTTGGTTTGGATTTTTTGGGATTCTTGAATACAAAGCGGTCAAGAAAGTGGGAAAGCGTGTTCAGCGTGAGGTCCGGATTCGAAGTGATAGGCTGAGATGAGAGGAGCTGGCGGGCGTGAAGTGAAACGGTCGGATGATAATGATGTAAGAGTGGAAGCTGGACACGATGTCATCAGAGGGTCTTTTTTTCAAAGGGGTGCACAGAGATTAACGCACAAGTTCATACAACGGTGAAGCGGATGCATGTGCAAATTTAGGATCTCGCTTGTGAGGGTCGTAAGATTCTGTTTTCGACAAACCTGGAGTCATTTGCAAAAACGCGCGCAGATCGGGGATAGTGGTAAATATCTTGGGGGGTAAAGTTCAGCGACCGACGGAAGCAGACATGGAGAAAACCCACTTCACCAAGCAAATAGAGCCCTCCAACTACAAACTCTATCCCTCCACCTCCACCGCTCGCCAACACTTGAATAAATCTGCGAACGAAGCTCTTGACCCTCTCGATATCTTTGTCTAGCTTCAGAGACTTGAACAATAAATTCAGGTACATTGCTTGTTTTGAGGAAGACGCCAGCCGTCCATCGTGAAGTGAAGAATATAGAGCACGATAGTAGCGATCCACGATTGGCTGCGAGAGCGGTGAAGAGGAAGCTGGCTGCCCAGCCAGCGACGACGAGATATGTTGAATGAGGACAAGGGACTGCAGCGATATATTGAAAGTCGACGTGTGGGTGACGAGGAAAAGGGTGTCGATATGCTTTTGAAAGCTAAAAAAAACTTGCGATAAGCTTTGACGAACGAGTAAAGAAACGCCCTTGTTACCTTGACTCGGCGGCATTGAGTTTTGCGAATGGCAGAGCACGATTTACACCGGTAAGGATGGCGGACACAAGTTTTCCGTGAGTATCCTGCTCGTCCTCGGTAACTTTACCCTCGCCCAAGAGATCTTCAAACAATCTGAAGTAAACATCTATGAGTTGTAGGGCAGCGTCAGAATCGCCTGGTCTGAGGACGATCTGATTGAGTGTTATTGCAGCATAATACCGAGCATGCTCGTTTGCTCCAATCTTTCCTCCCGATGCCGGAGTGGAAGACGTCACAGGAGTGAAAATCAAAGACGTTATCTGACGTATAATGATAGTTTTCATCAGCGGGTGCGTCTGCAGGATCTGAAGCAGATGGTAGGATGCACGCGAGGATACTTGCTTCTCCCTGTCTCCCTGTGCAGTGTTACGGTAAAGAGAAAAGCAACAGCCAGAAAACGCTCACTAGCTTGTTGACGAGAAGCCTTAGTAAGTTGTGCTCTTGTTCGGGTTTGTTTTGCAAGAGGTTGGAGATGAGCGAGAGTGCCTGGGTGCGCACGTACGGCAGGGGATCGGCAGTGAGGTTTTCGAGTATCTGCAGGACGGAGAAGAAATACTTCTTCAACCAGTCTTCAAAGTACCACGCGAGCAATTGCTCGTCATCGACGTCGGAGCCCGTCGAGGGCTGGTCACGGAAATACCTGGCGCGAGATGATCAGCAGGTAAATGTGGGGCGATGGAATGGCCCACCTGAGTTTGCGGTCTGGTGCGCCGCCACCCACCCACCAGTCGACGATGCAGCGGAGTGCTTTCAGGCCTTGCCCGCGACCGCCTTTTCCTTTGCCTCTCTCGGCGAGACTCTTGAGTGCATCGAGGCTCTTTGTGTTGTGCAGCGGGCTGCTCTGGACGAGCAGGGTGAGTGCACTCAGCCGGTCGGAAAGGGTGCCCGAGTGGAGGATTTTGTGGAGGAACGCGGCGTCGGACTGGGTGGCGGCAGACCCGGGCTGATGGGCCACGACAGCCTGTGCGTGCCGAGGCGCTGCCCCGTCCACGAGGCCCCTGGCTGAC
>JBBPKM010000781.1:0-11963 GCA_038089255.1 Austroboletus rostrupii | reverse complement strand
CCTTGTCCTTGTCCTTGTCCTGCCTTGCTTTGGCTGCCTTTTCGATCACCTCCCTCTTGGACTTTTCGTGTATGACGATGCCCCACTCTGAGTCTGCAATGTGCTCCTGGAGCATGGCATGGAGAGCCTCGAAGACGATACCACACGTGACCACTGCCCCAGCGGGCAAGCGGATGTCGACCGTCCAGGGGAATGCCTTGGATACAACACGCGCCTCGGACGTGGGCTTTGCAAATGCAGGTTGCAGGGCGACTTGCTGGTATGTGGAGAGAAAAATGCCGTCGCGCACGGCTTTACGGAGGTCGTAGCGAATGTTAGTTGTGTCTGCTGCCAACGCGGGGTTCAAATCGGGATATTTCGATTTCGGTTGATCGTCTGCAAGGCAAGTTGAGCACATGCGGTAGGGTGACAAATCTAACGTGCATTGGACCCATCCAGATGGCCTTTGATAATAGGGATCGTTGTATTGAGGAGGGAGATAGACGTGTGGATTATAGGGCGTTTGGTACCATGGATACCGGTTTCCGTAGGGGTCCATATGGTTGTGTCAGGGTGTGGATGGGATGGGAAAGGGCTTGTCGGCTGGGTGTGGTTTATATACCGGCGGACCATAGGGCGTCAATTGAGGCGGATCGATGCACGGGGACCAAATCCGTTCGACTCGGGGATCAGGCTGGGCGCGCCGAGGGTATTAGTGTGAAGGCTGTTCGGTGTCGAGGCGTTGTACATCTCCTATGTGGCTTCGGCAGTCACAATGATGCGGATCAGACTCGTACTGTGTCACCATCAATGGATCATCCAGGTACGTTCCCAGCGGGAAATGCACGCCGCCAAACAGATGGCCAGCCCATCCCCGAACGCTGGGAAATTTACTCGAGTCATTTCTCAGAAATGTTTCTCGCCGACAAGGCTGTGATGCGGAGCTAGAAAGTGGCAAGCAGAGATGCCGCTGATCTATCCAAGGCAGTCCGATTGGTCAATAAAGATTTGTCTCTGTTGTGCTTTTCCTATTAGGGCAAAACACTTGTGGTGCCGAGCTGCCTCAGATGATACAGTGGGATTACTCTAAACACCCCCATAAAACTGGGCATAATTTAGTTACCGGATTCCATCGAAATTTTGACGCTCAATACTATGGCACTCGAGGACCATAGACATTGGACAGGCTCTTTTCCTAGCAGCTTAACCTGCCATCGGCTAGTCATTGGTCAGATAGGTTACATAATACGGCTTCCTTGTGGTGGATGTGCGTCGCAGATAATAAAAGTAAATCAACCCGACCAATTCCTCTCTCTAACGCCCACCATGTCTTTCGTTTCCGCTTTCCGCCTCCCCGCTCGCAGAGCTGTCTGTGCCTCTGCCGTCAGGAGAGCTGGTGTCCGAGGTGGTCTCGCTTCGTTCAGGACCTACTCCACCGAGTCACCTCCCCCGCCGCCAAAGAGCAACTTTGGTCTCTATGCCGGTTTAGGAGCGGTCGCGCTGGGAGGTGTCGCTTACTACCTTTTGTCATCCGACTCTTCCGCAGCTCCCGCGGTAAAGCCTGCCGTCAAGCTCGTTCCGACAAAGGTCGACTATGACAAGGTGCGTCTTGGGCGCTTATCACCCCACGCGACTCTCAGAGCCGAATTGTCTTCAGGTGTACAAGCGCATCAGCGACATCATTGACGAGGCTGGTAGTTACGACGGTAGGGTTCTGCATGACTCACTGTTTCGTGGTTACTTGCTGAATCTTCCCAGATGGTTCTTTTGCTCCGGTGTTACTTCGTCTTGCTTGGCACTCGTCTGGGACCTTCGACAAGCATACAAATACCGGTGGAAGGTTTGTTCTGTCTGCCTTTGTGCGGTAGCTGTCCTCATTGCATATGTCACCAGCAACTATGCTACCATGCGCTTTGAACCTGAGGCGTTGCACGGCGCCAACAATGGGCTTCATGTAGCCCGTGGTCTCATGGACAATCTTAAAAAGGAGTTTGAATGGATTTCTTATGGTGACTTGTGGACCCTTGCTGGGGTTTGTGCCGTTCAAGAGATGGGCGGCCCCAAGATTCCTTGGAGACCCGGGCGTGTTGATGGATTCGCCAAGGACGCAACCCCGGATGGTCGCCTTCCAGATGCATCCCAAGGTGCACCCCATCTTCGGGACGTGAGTTGTGATCCTGTTTTACGTTGCGAACCCATTTTGAGCATTGTCGATTAAATAGATTTTCTACCGCATGGGATTCAATGCTCAAGAGATCGTAGCGCTTTCCGGTGCTCACGCTGTCGGCCGTTGCCACACTGACAGGTAGGTAAACAGATACTTTCTTAGTATATGTGCTAATGGCGCGCTCATTAGATCTGGGTTCGAAGGTCCTTGGACATTCTCTCCCGTCACGTTTTCCAATGAATACTTCAAACTGCTGTTCAGCGAGACGTACGTTGTACCATAAATACAGTTCTCTTGTCATTAATTAACGAGGTTCATAGATGGGTGTGGAAGAAGTGGAATGGTCCCAAGCAACTCGAGGATAAGAAGACGCGGACCCTCATGATGCTACCGTAAGTGTCGTCCCCAAACCTGCGTAGGTTTTACTAAGTTATGTCCATGTGTCCAATACCCTCTAGAACGGACTATGTTCTCACCCAAGACAAGGCCTTCAAGCCACATGCAAAAGCATACGCTGATGACGAGCAGCTTTGGTTCAAGGAGTACGTCCCTTCTTTTAAGTTCGCGTTTTGTGGGTGGATAATTGATATTCATCACACTCATTTTCAGCTTCTCCGCCGCCTTCGCTAAGATGCTTGAGCTGGGCGTGCCTCCTGAACAATTTAAGTCTGAACCTTGGATCATGGGTGATGCATAACATAAACATGGAAGTCCTGTCTGGTGATATTTCCCTCACTCTTTTGGTTTGCGGGTCACGTACCAAGTGTGGGTTTGGGGGAGGAACTAGATGTATATGCTAGATTTTTTGTCTATAAAACTGTGCTCCTGCTTCTACTTTAGTGTTTGGTGGCTTTGACTGGCACGTGCTGTTCCATTCACCTCTGACCTCGCCATGTAAGGTGAGATCGACATCTATTTGTTGTGACTAATGACATCAATGTATGCCAGAGAGAGAAAAAAAAAGCAGGCATGATTCAAACCACAGTATTGAGATGGATTGACAAAGTTCGAAGATTTATCTAGCACTAGGCTATATTCATCATGACATTGTTATGGTTAACAGAGAAAACCATATGACATGGACTTATATTGGCATCCTGATCCTGTATTCAGTATATAAAAAAACTTCAAATTCTGCTATTTATGGCCATGGCATGTTTTGAATCATAAGAGTCAGAATTATATTAAAAAAACATACCAAGTTGCATAAAAAAATCCTACTATCAGTACAATCATCTGAAAACAGAGTCTGTCAGTTTGCAAGTATCCAGTATAGTCAATGGAATGTACTGCAGGTAGCTTCATAGTCAGTTAGCAGCACAAATAGAGAAGGAGCAGAGCCAAAAGAAACAGAAAGAGAAGCTAATGGGAGATGGCTTGCCAAAGTGCTTGACTGGCAATGAATTCCACCAGTATGTTGTTGAGCATGAAGAGGTTGTGGCAGAAGAGTTAGTAAAAGAGGAGCAGCAAAAGAGGAAGGATGAATGAGACAAAGCTAGGGCAGCATGCAAGGATGCAGAGAAATAGGATACAAAGACAAGAATACAAGAGGGACTTAGTGGCTTGGGAGATGGAGAGAGATTTGGCACAACAAGAAATTTGACAGCCCTGATGGAAACAGCCCACCTTGAAAGGAATAGAGCCTGCAGCAAAAAGTGGCGGAAAGGCACAACAGACCAATGGCAGTGGGAATGAGAGCAATGGAGGCATGGGTGGCAACAGGAAGAGCATGGAATAATTGGTAGTGATGATAACGGCTAGATCATAATTCACGCGGTCAAATACCTTTTTTTGGCTGGCGCAAATGGTGGTGCGACCGCAATAATGGCACAAAAATGAGGACTACAGCAGCAACCACATACCTCCACTGATGTAGTTCTTTTTTTTTAGAGACAATATGTGTATGTACAGTTAATTTTGCAACATCTGATCTATTTCATTTGCTGTAGTGAGCCACCTGAAATTGGCTGGCGCAAATCACGGTGGACGACTGTACAGACATTTGTTAAATTACATCTAATACAAAACAGAACATGCTGTGTCGAAAGACACAACCGGGTGAAATGTGAGTAATAGGTAACGCGCAGTGCCTCCATCACTCGACGTCAGAACCACGTGGGATCATGAAGGAACCAAAATAGGCATCTAGGTCCTCAAGCGCCGTCGACGGAGCGATCGTCCCCACATACCCATCCGGCCGAACGACCACGAGCGCGATTTGTTTGGCATTGATGCCGAATCGCTCGTACGCACCTCCACCCTTGCTCCCCGTCACATCCATATCGTCTAGTAGGGCCCTGCAGCACCGTCAGCCGATACACACAGGAAACGCAAACGACCACCCACCGTGTCCAGTGAGGACGGAAAAAGGGAGGGACAGTCAAGTGGCTAATGTCGCCCTTCTTGTCCGCGGCGATCGTGATGATGTCGAACACGGTCGAGATGTTTCCGTCTGCGCTGTAGCGACGCAAGAAGCTCGACGGCTTTTCCAATTCCGCCGCGAGCTTGTCCAACTCGGCGACCCGCCCCTCTGCTAGGTTACCCACGAAGAAGAGTAATTTGAAACGAACGTCTGCTGGAAGCATGTCCTGTATTTCGACCGGATACCAGTCGGCAGTACGAACGAAGATTTGAGGGAGCATTCTTTTCCCGACGATGAGGTTAGGGGCGCATGTCTGATGTTTCGGACACAGGATCGCGGATGGAGAATAATGAATCCCCACACCGGTTGCGAAGGCCTTGAATGTTCTGATAAACGTGTTCAGGAAGTACAAAGGGTACAGATGGCGAGATCTCACTCCATGAAGCGTGGATGGGACGCTTTTTCTTCCTTTGTTTGTAATCCTGGCTTTTTGGACATACGTGCTGTCACTTTCTTATCATATTCTATCAATTCTTGTGCGAACTTTCGACGTTCAGATTCGTACTAGGAGAGTGCATGCGATGAAGTCAGAGGTAGCAAGATTTTCAAAAAAACTTACCGTCTTCAAGAGCGATGGGCTGGACCACCCTCTAAGAACCTGTGCAAGCTTCCACGCTAAATATATTTTTAGCTTTTGGTCCAATAACCGCAGAGTGGAGATACATACCAAGGTTATGGCTATCATTGAAGCTGGCATTCATTCCCTGACCTAAACCATGCAACGGTCATTCCAGAATTCTGTGTACGAGAATAAATCTGACCAGCTTTCGAGGAATGAGTATGACAGGCGTCTCCAGCAATAAAGACCCTATCCTTGGAGGAGAAACTCGATGCTACGCGTTGTCCGACTGGCAAGTTGTTCTTGCGTTTGAGACGAAGAATAGATAATAATAAAAACATGGACACACTGATGTAGACCGTCCACCATTCGATCTCCTTCGCCTTCAGCTCAAATGGATGGAATATCTTTCTCGATACCTAATAGCCATCCATTAATCGTACAGCCAAGCGCACTGCCTTTCTGAACGTTCTCACCGAAATCAGTGTCTCTGGTGTGATCTTGCTCACGTCGGTTTTCCCAGTCAACCGGTCAATGATATCCTGGTCGGCCAATTGGATATACAACCTGATGATATCGCCTTCACGTGGAACGAGCAAGCACGTGCCATCCAGTGAATGGATATGGGTGAGGCGGCGAATATCCGGAAAGTTTGTATCTGGTATTATGTCGATGACACCCCAGACGAAGTCTGCCCGACCCGTCAGATAGAACATTTAGGACATGAATTACCACGTTACCAGTCTTCTCGCCCTCCATCTTTATTCCTAGTGACTTTCGGACCCACGAGTGTGCTCCTACAGAATCTGAGTACCAGACTTGCACACAAGTACGGAAAGACCCACCGTCCGAGCCAAGGACATATTTGGCATGCACAATCTCAGACTTGTCCTCGTTGTCAGTCGCATCCAGACGTTCTAAGGTAACCTAGCGCGACTAGTTGAACAAAAGAAAGAAATGAAGGTCTAGTTAGTGCTACCTTCACTGGGTATGACGAAGAGCTTGACAGTTCGTCATCAGCTTCTGAAATTTCAATAGCTGACGGTTGTCTGGATCGTTCAACTTGCAATCCGTGACCCTCCATAGAATCAAGAAATATAGCCTCGATTGATCCTTGGTGGAGCGTAACCTGTACGCCGGTCTATGGATAAACCATTTCAAACGTTGATGGGTACTATACCTGGAATGGATAGCGTGCTGTTGGCACACTGGAATTAAAAACACGATCTGTACACTTCCGGGGGTCGTGTTTCAGAACAGTCATCGGCACCACAAAGCCGGGAATAACCATACTTCGATCTCTCCATTATTATTAGAGTTATAGAATGCCTTTACAAGTTAGACTCGTCAGAACATAAACATTCGATTTCTATGAACAAGTTGCCACGTACACAGCCGTGCATCTGATTTCCTTCTCGAATCAAACGTTCAGCAAGTCCATAGCTCTTTTTTCAAATATGAGAGGGGATGAAAACCGACAAAGGGACCTGTCAAACCTGCAATACTTCGATGGACCTTGGTTGAACGCCATCCGCTTGGCCTGTCGAGACTTTTGTAGGGCTAAAGCGATAGTCAGTACTTTCCCGTCGTCAATGAGGAATGTCCTTTACCGTTTATCGATGATCCTCACGTCTATTCCTGCCGTCGCGAGGGCATTGGCACACATAAGTCCCGCAGGGCCTGCTCCAACGATCAAAACGTCGACGCGACTTTCGAGAGACATGATAGGGGATGTCGGTCAAGGATGTTTTTGACTTTGGCCACCCTGCCGCTCCATTTTATATTCGCAGACGGAGTTGAATACTTTGTAAGATACCGAAGCTAGCCACATTTTCCGCCGCGAAAGCTGTACGAATTGTTAACGTTCAAGCAATGCATGGTGGTTTACTGAACTGATCTTTTCTTTTGGGGCATATCGGCTGTCATTCAACCGATGGAAGCGTGGATCGAATACCATTTCCAAGGTAGCCGTACGTCAGATAGGGATGCTCATAGCAGTACGCACTGGTAAAATTACTAAGATATTTAGCCTCCGCTTACTGCGCTGCCGTTCTTTCTGATAAATATTACGGTATCACAAGAGATTCCCTGTATTAGCCACGATTGTCAGAGACGGGATACGAGTGTCAACGAGGGATGTAACAGAGTGGTGTCATTTTCACTGACCTTGGTTCCTTCACGACGGGCTTGGGAAACCAGTGAGGGGTAAAAAAACGTGAGCGAAAGAGAGCCGGGGTGATCGGGGCGCCTCTGACATTGTGTGCGAATGTCACACAATCTTGGCAAGTTGGCTGACACCACTCCAAGTGCTCCACCCGAGTGCTCCACTCAGAACAATAAACCTTACCTAAACTGAGCCAGCCACACAGCCCATCAAAGCAACACAGCTAATTCACTCACAATGTTGTTGGCGGGACCGTGGTCTACCTGGTGCACAAGTGTTGCAACAACCTAATTTTGGGAACCGGAAGGCGGCTTCACAGAAACTAGTGAACACCGCCCCTCTCAGAGTCATCCATCATGGAGCCCATCGGAGTTCTGAACAATACCGAATGACTGAACGCGAATGAGCAGCTGTGGCCTCGCCTGGGGTAAATAATTAGACATCACGTCGAAAACGATCAGATTGTTTCTAAGAAAACCTATGTGCCGCATGCGTTCCATGTGGTCTGAACTTTTCTGTTATTCATATTACCAAACTTGCTGCAGGGTCGCGCTGGAACTGCGGAAAGTGAGACAATGCGAGTGCTGAAGTTGAGTCGCACATCCGCTCGCCCCGAAAAACTCGTGAGCTATTCTGGATAGTTTTGTGGTACCCAAGTGTGAGCTCGACGATTACTTAGCAGAGCTCAACTCAGCGGCAACGGCTCTGCTGCTCTTTGTCGCCGCACCAAATTCAATGTCCCAGCCGAGCACGTCGACGCTGCTTCCTGCCGTAGAAACGATCACCTACACCATCGCTGGCTGCCCAGAACACAGCGGACACTATGTCGCCGAAAACATCCTCGTCGATCGTCCACAGGACCAGTCGAGTCGCTGGAGCGGACCACAGCAGGCCCCAAACACGAAACAGTGGATATTGCTCCGTCTGGAAACGTTGAGCGTCATAAGTTGAGTGTTCGTTTCGTCCTCTCTGTCGCATCCGCCCCGTTTGGCTCTGTGGCGGAGGTCTTTTTGCGTGCTGAAGCTGGGCTCTCGTCCCGTCTAGAAACGATCACGTTTGGCAAGGTGCGCTCGGGATCCCCGTACGACCGTGTTGCGCTGACTCTTGTCGGTGTCCTTCAAATCTACAGTTTCAGAGAAGTACGTTCATGCTGCACTATCTCCACCCCGCCCTCTGAGCGACACACATCCCCAGAACATCCATGCAACATGAAAGAATTCAAGATCTACGTCGGTCTCAACCCAGATCACATGATTCAAGTCCTACACGCTGGCCTCCGAGATGATCCTGTCCCAGAGACGTTTCCGATCACCCACATGAACAAGAGCGGTATACCATTTCCCACCCGTTTCATCAAGAT
This sequence comes from Austroboletus rostrupii, assembly GCA_038089255.1. NCBI lineage: Eukaryota > Fungi > Basidiomycota > Agaricomycetes > Boletales > Boletaceae > Austroboletus > Austroboletus rostrupii. The sequence continues at coordinate 3,312 of JBBPKM010000781.1, read as the reverse complement.
CATACCAGTCTCGTGAGTAGGCGCATCGCATGCGTGTTTCCGTCCCCGCCATCCTGATCCGCCGCTCGTGGGCATGGGCACAGTGCACATGGACAGAGCTTTCATATCTCTATTTGGCATGTTTCTGTCACAGGTATTACGGAACCATCCTATGTGGAGCCCGTACGGGCCCGTTATGAAGAGGTAGGTGCCTGATCCTCATTACACGCATCACAACGTGGATATGGTACTCACAAATGCACGGGCATGTAGCACCGCGAAACTGTCGTCCTTCGGCAAATTCTCGAGCATCTCCGCGAACGGCGGCTCCTGACCCCCTGCCAAACCATCCTCGCCCGTTCGCAAATCCAATTTGAACACCCCATGGTGACATCATTGCACACCACCCTCGTTCTCCAAGGTAACTGGGATGCGGCAGAGGCGTTTCTCACTGAAGCTTCGTCCGCTAGTCTCTTCCAGTCCTACCTCCAATCCTGTCAGCCGCACGCACAGTGGCGGCGTTTGCACGGCGTTGATGCAGACGGCGACGCACCCTCCAAGCGCGGTGGACATGCCATGTGCATCGATCCTGACAACGGGCACGTCTACCTCTTTGGTGGCTGGGATGGATACAAATCTCTCGACGACTTCTGGATGTACGATATCCGCACCGAACGATGGCGTATTATCAGCCACAGCACGGCGCTCGAAAAGAACGGGCCAATCGCTCGCAGCTGTCACAAGATGGCGTTCGACACCAAGTCGGGGTGTATTTATCTGTTGGGGAGACTTGGAGACGTGGACATGACGGCCACAAGGCCTGAAGACGAGGAGGCCCTCAGAAGGGCTGGTGAACGGCCCAGTGGGAGGGGGTCGACGGCGTATTGTTCCGAATTTTATCGGTATCATACGAGGGGCCTGGATTCGGGAAAGTGGGATTTGTTGACCTTTGATACTGCGGTGAACATCTCTTTCCCCAGATCATGTGCATGAACGCTTATGTACGACTGCTGCGTGCACAGATTTCCGGAGGCCCACCGTTGATATTCGATCATCAAATGGTCATGGATGCCGAAGCACAGGTCCTTTATGTCTCTGGTGGCCGGGTAGTCGATGGGGATTGGGGATCTCTAAAATATTCAGGGTTGTACAGCTACAGCGTCCGGACGAGTAAATGGAAGTTGCTTCAGTGAGCCATAGCCTTGTATCGTGACACTCACGCAGCCATCTGAAGCTCCACAGACCTGTCCACTCCCAGCCCTCTCCGACCCCAACTACGTTCCAACCTACGCTCTTGCCCCGCTTTGGGCACTCGATGGTGCTCGACACATCTTCGCACATGCTCTTCATTTTTGCGGGCCAGCGCGACGACAAGTACTTGTCGGACATGTATGCGTATGACATTGCGAGCAATTTGGTGACGGAGCTGTACAATAATTTTAGCACGAGCGGGGGGCCAGACGCATGCTTTACCCAACGAGCAGTGATCGATCACAAGTTGAAGGAGGTTTACGTGTGCGTTCGATTCCTGAAACTCTAGGTAGTCGTTGACAGAACTTTGTCTTGTCTAGGTTTTGCGGGCTCACACGGGCGCAACAGTCGTCTGCGCTCACTGTGCTGCGTGCAGATACCCCGAACTGGGTGTACCAATACACAAATCCGTCTCGACCTGGTAAGTGGACGCAGATCCTGCCCTTGGTCGACGCCGAGGGGCATGACGACGGCGACGAACGTGGTAAGGAACGGGGGGAGATGGAGCAGGGGCGGCTATCAATGCCAGTGCCTCGATATGCACACCAGGTAGTGTATGATGAGCGGACGAAAAAGGTGTACATGCATGGCGGGAATGCAGGCGAGGCACGGGTGGCGAGCCAGGAGAAGGAGAACGAGGCGACGAGGACAGGGGGCGGGGCGGGTACGAGCGGTGAGACGGAGGGCACTGGTGTGGGTGCGGGCGGGAATGGGAATGGTAGTGGGAATAGGACAGGGGGCGACGAGGAGAAACCAAAGGCAGGATCGACAGAAACGAGGTTGGATGATTTCTGGGTGATGGACCTCATCAGGTACGTTGCCTCTCCAGTCAACGAATGTGTTCTCATTCATGCGTGTAGAGCTTCTCCGGAAGAAGTCATACGAAAGGCCAAGTACCTCATTCGGAGACAACGGTAAGGACTTTAGTGGGGTCCCGGGGGAAATGGCTACTTACGTCCGGCCACAGCTTCCGCGAAATGTGCGAAGAGCAGCCTGCCGTGAAGGCGCTACGGTACCTTCAAACCGAAGTCTCTGACGTCGTGGACCACAACAATCCCGAAGAGGCGAGCGTGTTTCGATCGCTGCTCACGCACTTGTTGTCGCCCAGTGCATTACTTGGCGCGCAGCAGATGCCTCAACCCGTCGCCGAGGTGGTTGATGTGGAAGAGGAACCTCCCAAGAAGCGGTCACGCCCCGATACGCCAGACGAAGTGTGGACGAACGTGATCGAGGGGGAGGATGAGAATCTCCCGTCTAGTTCGCCCTCGCCCCCACCTGCTGCCAACGCTGCCGAGTCCGAATCGACATCGGCGTTCTCTGCGTGTGGTTCGACACCTGTGCCTGCCAAACGGACCCGGGGAGTGGTGAGCATGGAGGAAGACCCAGAGGAACGCAAGCTGCGTGGCGAGGGCATGGAACCGGTCTCGGCAGAGCGGTTTCGCCAACGGACAGAGGTGTTCGATAGTCTGTTGGCATTCATGGGGGAGGAGGTGAAGCAGCGCAAAAAGTCATTGTTGGATTTGGTGGACACGGAGGGCGGGCTGTAGACTGGATTATCGATCATCGGGCGTGTACTATTATATCTGTATGGCTGTATCGCGATGCGTGCGTTGGAATGGTACACGTCAATTCGTACACTTTTCTTTTCTACTCGTCCAGGTTGATTGCGCGCCCAAACTTGGCGTACAACACGACCTTGAGCTCCTTCATCCCCTTTTCGCACTGGTCTGCAACGGTGGTGAGATCGATCAGCTGGGTCGCGATGTCGGCCTGGTCTCTCTCGAGACGTTTGAGGGCGCGGGGTTGGGGAAGGTGGAGAAAGGATTCGCCGATCTTGTATCTACAGGCGGGATGAGTTGGCGGCTAGAACGAAGGGGAGATGCGTGTACAAAACGGTCTGGTCTTCGTCCGTGAGCTCGAGCTCGGTCGCGAGATCGTCGAGGGTCTCTTTCTCTTGCTGTGAGAGGGGTCATCGGCAGTCCACCCACGATCACGGGTCCCACCTTGAGCGCCTCGAGCCTGTCTTCGATGCCGCGTAGGCGCGTGTTCAGCTTGGAGAACGTGCTGATGCGCTGTTGGTCC
>JBBPKM010000780.1:0-11966 GCA_038089255.1 Austroboletus rostrupii | reverse complement strand
GGGAACACTATGTTGTCCAGAACGGGGAAGAATTCGAGTTCTACCATCCAGACTCGCCGTCCGTTCGCGCATGGTCCTCTTTCTCTCAATCCCCCGTCACCGATATCAGCCTCAATACGGCATTGCGCGCTAGCACCCCACTATTTAAAGTCTTCCGCACTCCCCGAGAAGATCTTGAGGGCGTCAGGCGGACCGCCCAGCGCGAGGGAAAGCATGTCGCCATCCTTGATACTCCCATCGCTCATCGTGCGATGGCGAAAGTACCAGAAACAAGGACAAAAGACACCGTTTGGGTGGTCGTTAGTGACCGCGTTGAAGACTTGAAGTATGCGATCGACTCTCAGCAAGGGGGCATGCCTGGCACATTCTTCGCAGAAGAGCCTCAAAATAGGGGGACTGATTTTTTCCAAGTGGCAGTTGCTGGTATTTTGGGTGGCCTTGTGGTGGCCGTTGGGCTCGCATGCCTGTAGCAATTCAAGTTGGCAATGGACTTGTTTGGAGGAAACTTCATTACATGCCATGTTCTATGCATCATATGCTCGTTCAACTATGCCTTTATACGTACGCGAATGATATGTTTCATATTTTGTCAGAGAAGCAGACGAGCTCATTTTGCATAGAGATTTTAGACTAATATTGTACAGTCCAGAAGAACATCCTTGGCAATGTAATGCAGTCAATCCATACAAGATAGCCATGTACACCTTCATAAATTATCCTTTAACCCCATCTTACTCAGAAGGACATCTCATACCGCCCAATTGTCTAGTGTCCCGAAGCCAGGCCTACTCCCCCACCCCCTCGTCATTCTCTCCTCTCGACTCTCCATGCCCGCAGAACACAATCCACTGCGCAACAAAGTCGTTAACCAACCGCCTGTGTCCTCCTTTTCAGTGCCCTTTCCTTTCCTACCCTTCTTCCTGTTCTTCCGCTCCTTCGTTGGTGTCCCAGATTGTGACCCAGAATAAGATTCCGGCAGTTCTGCAAAACTGATACGTTTTGGGGTTGACATATCTGGCGAGGGCGTACTTCCTATTACCCTTGCGACGCCATTTCCAAATACTTCAGATAGACTCCTTGTGCTTGGAGATGGTGCAGGCGTCTGAGGTACCGAGCGCACCTTCAGCGACGAACGTGTAGGAGGGGAAGGCGGGCGCGTGGACATTGAATGTCGTCCTTTTGTATAAAGTCGCGATATGGACGCGGTAGCTGTCGACGTGCCTTGTATTGGGGCTGGAGGGGGTGTGATAGGAAGAAAAGAAGGAGCCGTGAAGGCTTTCGTGTCTTTGCGTCGAAGAGTATCAACGGTTGTCGAAGAAGGGTGGTCATCTAGAATTTTACGAAGTGACCGAACGGTTCGATAACCAGTCGGATGGTCAGATGATTCCGACGACGAAGAGGGCTCTTTGTCAATAGGCAGAGTCACAAGCAGAGGACTAGAACTAGTGGATGGCCTCTGGGGTGCCTCTGAACGAGATCTCGACGCTCGTGACTTCGATTCTGACGGGCTACGATCTGAAGACGAGTATCGAACTCGTGTCGAAGGTGAAAACGAGGGTTTCGTGCCACGCACTGTGCGAGTTGGGCTGACGGATGTACCTCTGACACAAGAGTGCAACAGTCGAGCAGATGAAGGGGGTGTCAGAGATCCTGAGCGCTTTGCAAGACTCGACAGTATATGGTATGCCACGGTGGCGCTCTCCGATTGGGGCTCGGATGAAACTCCTGCAGTAGGATGCGCCTCCTGACAATGCACAGACAGAGCCTCTCGAGAACAAAGGGCATGGGATGATCCGGATACGCGCAATCCCAAAGTTGAGGGTAACTTTATTGTCTGCGGGTCTGCGGTGGACTCGACGTATTGTGTAAGCGCCCTCGGGGCAGGTGCAACCAGTACATCACGAGTTGGATGCGAATAACGGAGATGTGAATTTGAGGATTTTCCGAGCTCTAGAATTGATGGTTTTCTGCGGTGTCGCAGCTCCGGCACGGTACTGGTGGGTAAACTTCGGCTTAACGCCTGCTCGTCGGCACGACTAGAAGAAAGGTCGCTCCCCTCCGTTCCAAACAAGTTATCGACCCCCTCCGATATTTCTTGTAAATGGTCCATCCACGTCTCGTGTACTCCACTGTTCACCCTAATTCGGGTGGACAAGTTCCGAGCACGCACCTCCAGGAAGTGATCGGGTTCATTTTCGGAGGAAAGGAGAGTGGTGAGACTAGACTGCGTGGACATGGTGGTGCGAAGCAGTGCATTAGACATCTCGAGGGCGTGTACGCTGCGTTCTAGGAGCGTGTCAAGGAAGGGAGAGGGGGCAGTCGCAGGTGTCCGCTTGCGTCTGCGAGTGTGGGTGGGCGCCCGGCGAGTGGAAGAGGCTGCTATATGGTGCTGTACAGAGACGACGTGCCCTTCTTGGTCGCCCTCTGTATCGGCGTCTGCCTCGTCTGCGGTCTCTGGATAGTCGGGTGGCCTATCGGAGTCGCCTTCCGTCGGTGGGAGCTGAACAGAAGACTTGCTCCAGCGAGGTGGGGACGAATATTCGGGGAGTGTCTGCACGGTTTCCGAGGACAATTTTGAGATGGAAAAACGTCTCCGGTGTATTCTGCGGTGTGAGAAGTCGTTGCTCGGGTGGTGGTAGGTAGAATGCATGGGAGGCTTAATGAAGCTTGTAGGTGAGTCAGTGCGGTACTCGGACGCCGGCGACCGGGTAGCGACAAATATATCAGTCAAGGTCGAGGTTGAGGAACAAGTAGTCTCGGGACCACATGTCCAACCGCCAGGAGAGAACGGCTGTCCGATGACTAATCAAATCTAATGACTCACTCCGTCTATTCAATCGCTACAGTACTACTTGTGGGGGATATATACAACAGCGGTTAGCTTCGACGCCCATCATCATGATCGCAAGCTTTAGACAGGCATCCCTTCAATCCCAATTGGCTCCGGAAGAGTAAATTTGTCAAGTGAGCCGGCGGCCTTCTCCAGGGTATGCTTGCTGTTGCGATATTGCATGACACCGGGAAGATAGAATTTCCACGTCGTCCAAAGAAACCAGCGGCCGTGTTGAGCTAGGGTGGCGTCGTAGTCGACTAAGAATAGTTCATCAACACGAAACATGGGTTAGATGTCGTGGGCGTACCTCTCAAAGCCTCTCGCAGATCCAGCCACTTTTTCGTCACGTCTGTCAAGATAGCATCAACGCCCCAGCGCACGCACTTGAACAAGACCGTCAGCCACACGATACACGACGCGAGACCACGCCACTGACCTCCATCATGTGCTCAGGCTCGTTTACCGTCCACACCACCAGTTTTTTCCCTGCGGCTCTGCACTCTTGGCGGAAGCTGAGGGAGAGATCATGAGATGGACGCGACGCACTGTGTGGACCCCGAGGTCACTTACTTGAAGCCGTCACCGCCCGCTAGGGTCGAAAACGCCACCGAGAAGACCTCGACGTCATCCCAAAAGTATTGGCGCGCCAAGGTAGTACTGGTGCCGATGTATGATCTGCGGCAATAGGGTAATCTAGCTTTTGCATACGCAACAAAACGAGGATGCCAAAGTCCAAGTAGGATGCGAGGAACGAGCTTGTTTTCCCAATCTGGTTGAGCAGAGATGACGAGATGCATCAATCGAAAGAGACGGTCTGGGTCGTTCTGCACTTTGACGTCGACATTGAACCTCACGTGTTCGTTCCCGGGCTGGAATGGCAATTGGTCAGTTCGTGAGCACACCTGACAATTGTCGTAAGCAATATGAGACTAGCCTGCATAAGTAAAGCAATGGTCTCCGCGAACGTGGGTATGGATTGTTTGGGCTCCTTCTTGGTGCGAAGATGCTGCATGCCCTCTTCTCCGTACCAATTCCGTTCCCTAATCAATCCTGGACATCATTGGTCACTTGTCGAACGTGTCCGATAACGCCATAGCTACCTTGGGAGTCCGTCGTCCTGTCAAGCGCTATATCGCGCACGTTGCAGCACGTTACCGAAAAGGGAAATGAAGATCACAAGTGCGACTCACCGGGATCATGAAACATTACCACTACATTGTCCGCCGAGACGTGGACGTCTGGGACACATGTTACGGGTGATCTCGCCGAGGAGGGTGGTTAAATACCGCTCTCAATGCCCTCAGCGCCATCCTGTATGGCGGCTTCAAAGCTCGCGAGCGTATTCTCGGGATATGCTGCAGAGGCCTGTGGGAGGACGGATGAGTGCACCAACAATTGAACTCGGCATAGTCTACCTACACCGCGGTGCCCCCAACACTCTGAAATCATATATTGGCGAGGGCATTAGCGAGGAGGGACAAGGAACGTACCAGGTAAGCTTGAGGATGTCATCGGGGTTGCGTGCTACGCCGAGCTGATAAGCGGGGGAGTGGGCGGAAGGAACTTGAAGTGAACGAAGTGGTAAGACGGTGCAGCTTATATATTTGAGTACCGGTGGCTGAGAAATGGACTGCCGAAGCTGAGGTCTGACGGCTCAGGTGAGTCTGCGTTGGCGACAAACAGGCCCCTTGTGGGATAAAAAGAAGACAGGAAAACGCAGAATACTCGAGCTGTCGTAACGAGCGTCCGCATGCGTTTCAAGAGTGACGAGGTTTCGACGGATGGGGGAACGGGTCGGACTAGTATGGACTACATTGCCAATAGGAAACTCGAGGCCAAGATAATTGATATCGTAACCCGTCCCACCGTGCAGTTCCTTTAGTCAAAAGACAGGCATCTGTTCAGTTTATTCACAACATAGCTCCACCGTACGTACGCGTATTACGTCCTAGTCGCTGGTCTGCGATTCATCTAGGGTATCAAAGGTACATCGTCAATGATTTGGTTTCCGGACATGAACCAGGTCCTCGTCATCCGTCTCCCCATATTCGCTCACACTCAGCACGGACCTCGATGGTTCACTTGCTTCACTGGGTGTCTCCTCACTAGGCGTCGCCGGGATGTCACTAGTGGCTCCTATCGCAGCCGGGTCAGAAGATATCGTGGTTGGTGGGGGCTCGGGTGTCGATTCCGAATCATTCTTTGACTCATCATCGTCGTCTTCGCTCGCCACCTTGACAGAGATATCACGTAAAGTCGTGAGCATTTGATCTCGTATGCGTGTCGTGAGGTCAGCGACATCCGCTACCGTCAACCCGGTCGTGTGGATGGGAGGGAGAACTGTCGCGTTTATATTGTTCAGTATAACCTTGGCGGACAAGCCGTTCAAGTAATGACCGACTGACCTCGAACTTTGATAACTCCCGTACCAAACACGCCCTGGTGGTATAACCTCCAGTAGTTCTCACAAACAACAGGTATAACTGGTAGACCAGCTTGGATGGCGAGGTGGAAGGCACCCTTTTTAAACGACAGTAGCGTGGGTACTTGTTCCATATGCCGTGTTCCTTCGGGGTACATCATCAAGGAAATATCTTCCCGCTTCATCTCCTCTCCTGCAATTTCCAAAGATTTGTGTGCTTTTGTGCTATTCCCGCGATCAATAAAGATCGCGCCAGACATGTACATCCAAGGGCCCAGAGGTGACCATTGAAGCTCTCGCTTAGCCATGATGGACGCCTTTCGAGGAAACATTCTATGCGAGCAATAACCAACGACTCATGTCAGATCAGGTATGACACCATGGAAAACGCTGACCTTCCCAACCACAAAATATCAAGCATACTCTGGTGATTACCAACCATGATAGCTGGCCTCGTTTGCAGATGTTCCTCGCCTTCTACCTCCACCGTTAATTCGAGTACATAGCTCATCAAGTTATAAAAGGTGCGTGCGACAACATAGTTGACCTCGTATCGGCGACCGACAAGTGTCATGCTGACTGCTACAACGATGCCCCATGTGGATGCGACGGCGAGACTGCCCAGGAAGATGCTGACTCTCCAGTAATAGCGGCCGATTGGTGATGTTTTCGCAAGGGTACGAAACAAAATAACTGGGAGAGAAATGTAGGCCAGCGGCTTCACAATTGCGGCAAGGAAAGACATCTAGTGAGTCGTGTCGTTAGGATGGTAGTGTGTGGATGGAGGAGGGTTACGCACGCTGACCCCGGCAGCGTGTCGAGGTTTTGTGAAGGTCGGCTCTTGAAGGGAGAGGTGGGAATTAGCAAATCCTTGTATGGCAGTGCACTTGTCAACACAGCACACTAACCAACCACATTAATATTATGCTGCAGTACTAGCTATGTCTAATATCTGCCCTTGTTGCGCAAGGATCTACGGCAAGGTACTTGGCCCTCGTCTTTTGAAGGAGCACAAGTCGACATCTTTCGTTTTCTCCCCCTGGCTGGACCCAACGTTTGTTCCTTTGCACGATTCGTGCCATCCTCACGTCCCCCCATGGACAGTGATCTGGCCGCCTTCTTCTCGAAGGATATGTCGTCCCAGCCGCCCTTCTCTGCCATCATGTGGATGACATCCCAACACTTTTCAGACACCCTTTGCACGCTGAGGCGGCCGCGGGTAATCAGAGGCATGCCTGAGTGTTCGGTTGGACACGCCAATGATGAAGCGAGCGTGGCGAGGGACGATACCTTTGATTGCATTGATACCATCCTCGCCCAGATAACCAGCCGCTTCAAGTGGCTCGGTGGACGGGTGGCTGGCAAGACGACGAAGCAAGGAAAGAGGGACAAAGTACCGTGCGCGTGACACAAACCTGACGTCTACCATGAACCAGGTAGGGTTGTCCCTGTCCGATTTCTGGCAAGGCCGTTAGCAACTGGCGGGCCTGGGACGAAGCACAATTGCCTGATCGAAATATGGATGCGTGCTAGCCAGGAGGGTCATTTTTCGGGAGGAGCAGGGATGAAAATGCACACCTGTCCCATGCAGTGTCTATTCGAAATTGGGATCGGGAAAACAGTCGACGGAACACGGGATGGACGTACAATCCGGGTAAGCTTCCTTGGAGACCTATGGACAACGGCGACTGAGTGGCACGGCACATTGGAGAGGCGATACATGGCAGACCTCTGCGAAACCGGCAATGCCTGGCATTTTGTGTGAGTCACGTTGAGCGGTTGGACAGGAACACATGCTGACCTGGGTTCTTGCAGTTGGAGTGGTAGAACAGCAGCTGTGGAAGAATTACAAAGGGCGCCGGGGCAGTCGCAGCGACCGACCTTGTCTCCGAGAGCCATCTCCCTCATGAGGTTGCGCGCTTCATAGTTGCGGACGCCCTCCCATGGTGTGGAGCCCACCGACTGCAAGTCGTCGACGCTGAACTGTGTGCAAGGTCAGAGCGTGCACGGCGGTGTGGGGCAGACAGCACCTTGACGTCTTTGCCCTTGACGACGCGGGGATCTGGCTCTGCCTTGATGAGCCAATGCTGCACCGTCGGGTGAGAAGACACGGCCATTCGTCGACGCAGACTTGGCTGTGCAGGCGAGGAACAATGTAGCATGTGGCCCTGCTGCGGGCTCTATTTTATCCCTGCTGTGGTCGATTATAAAGCTGGCTGCGTCTGACTGCAAACCAGCATCCCGATCATCATGTCCACCGGCAACGGGTTTGGCGCCGTCGACAAGGTCCGTGTCCCCTCCCCGACGTCCTCCCGTGGGAATGTCGTCGACCACGATGCCCCGCATGGTGCGTCTCGCTCCTTTTCCCAAACTGCCATGGAAGGCTCAACATCCGCAGTCACCGACGAGTACGTCCCCGCAAAGCGCCATGTCCCAGATGCCAAGTCGCACGTCATCAACGTGCAGCCCCTCAAGCGCAGCGAAATGCAGGCAAGCACCCCGTCACCATGGCAATCTTCGTCCTCCGCTCACCCTCCCTAGCCCTCGTACGCCCAGGACCTTGGCACTGGCGAGGTGCTCCATTCTCCGTCCCCGTCTGGCCTCTCGCTCATCCTTTGCGATCCACCAGGTGACCCATGGTGTTTACGGCTCGTTCCTCCATGGCCTCGGCACCGTCGTGGGTCTGTGTGGTGCCGTCCCATGCTTCCCGTGCCCCAACCCCTTCCGCAACGTCCAGCAGGGTAGGCTTGTCTTCCCTTCTCCAGTCGTGCATCTCATCGTCCGTCACAAGGCTCGGTTGGCCTGGTGTCACGCTTTGGCCAATTTTACAAGTCTGTCGATCCTGGTCTCGTCCAGGTTAACGTCTGCACGGAATCGCTCCGCATCGTGGACGTCAAGATCCAGATTAGTCCTATCGGCAGGCAGAGTGTTATCACACGCGATAACGTTAACGTGGAAATGTGTATAATTTCTCCGTTCGATAGTACCGTGTGCTAATTCTGGAATTAGCGATTCTGTCATCTATTTCCAGATCACGAACCCATATCGCGCTGCTTTTGGTATCAGCGACCTTCGCCAAGCGCTCGTCGAGCGTGCCCAGACAACTTTGCGCCATGTCGTAGGCGCCCGCGCTGTCCAGAGCGTCGTCACCGAGCGTGAAGCCATCGCCTTTGAAATTGGCGAGATTGTGGGAGATGTTGCTGACAAGTGGGGTGTCGCCATAGAGGGCATCCTCATCAAAGATATCATCTTCAGTGCCGAAGTATCCGCATCGCTCTCCTCCGCCGCCCAGCAAAAACGTCTTGGAGAGTCCAAGGTCATCGCTGCACGCGCTGAGGTCGATTCTGCCCGACTCATGCGCCAGGCTGCCGATATCTTGGCTTCTCCCGCCGCCATGCAGATCCGTCAGCTCGAGGCGCTGCAAACCATGGCTCGATCTGCCAATAGCAAGGTCATCTTTGTGCCGATGCAGCTCCAGAGCGACGTTGCTGGTCAATTGACGAGTGTTAATCAATTGGCCTCCGAGCAGGCTGTCGCCCTTGGGAATGAGCTAGGTGAAGGTCTCGGCGCAGCCGGTCGTGCCGCTCTCTTAAACAACGTTTCAGAAGTCTAGCAGTATGCTTCCCGTTCCTGCCATCTATCCATATGTTCCCACGACTTTAGTGCCATGTCTTCTACTTGATGATCTTTCGCCTCACCTCTCTAGGTTGTATTTCTGACGTGAGCTGCTCATACTATTGTTTGGCTGCGTACTTTATACCATAACTATCTGTGTTGTATATCCTTTGTACCAAGTCGAACCTCAATTAAAGGCCTTCGTGCGGCAGAAATATCGAAGGCTACATACATTGAACAAAGAAACATGAGATCACTTGATTCTGGGCTAAGCTTCGCCCGAGAACGTGTGTGAGCACAAAACAAGATCAAACGAAATAAGCTGACGACAGAAACAAGACAAAACGTTAAATACGAGTGCACATGTCGAGAGCGATCAAGGGTAACAGGAGCAAAGCTCAATAGATGATCCAGTATGTTGATAATTAGTTTGTGGTTCCCGCCAGAACACTGGGTGGAGTAGACTCGGAACACCAAAGTAGCACTCTTCGAGGGAACAGGAAAGTAACTATAAAACGAAGTCGAAGACGAAACACGACAAAAAAAAATTAGAGGGCTGAATATACTAATGTTAAAGTGTTCAGCAAGAAGTGTTGCGTTCAACGGATTTACCCGTGCGTCCCCATGGGCTCCTGGAGTCTAAATCAAGACTCGCCAGCGTGCCGTTGAGATCATGGATGACATCTTGTTCCTCGCGAAGATCCTGATGTGAGTGTCCTTGCGAAGAAGTCTGACTAGACGTCGGTCGAGAGGTGGGCTCTTGGCGGGAGCTAGAGCGACTGGGTCCAACAGATCGATTGGAGTTGTCAAAGTAGGCCCCGTATTGACGACCGCCATTATTGCATGTCCGAAGCGGCCCACTGGAACGATCGGTGATTATATTACCGTCCAATACCGACTCGACTCTGGAAGGGAAAAGGTTCAGGGAATCTGCAGTCATCAAATCTACAGGCCCCCTCTTGCGATTATCATAGACGGTCGGGTCGGGAGAGAAAGGAGAGAACGACGAGTGGAGTTGTAATCTGCTGTGGTGGAGTTGTTCTGTCGCCTCCGGGCCCAGCGGTGAACGTGCACCAAAGGAGGTCGAATACGTATCATACAGCGTTTGCGGGTTTGCAGTCTCGTTACGGAGAGGGTTCACGAGAACGCGGTATTTTTCGTCGGACGGTCCCCCAAGGTCAGAGTCGGTCGTCATCGGCATATCTGGGCCAACGACTCCATTCATCCCACTGACGCTCAGTTTCTGCAGAAGTTGAAGGGCCTGCTCAGGCGATAAGGATACTTGAGTGGCTAGCTGTGCTTGCAACTGCGCTTGGAGTTGTGCCTGAAGAGCGGCCGCCTGTGCCGCCTGTGCCGCCGCCTGCGCTGCTTTATCTGAGAGCAAGTTAGCGATAATGATGATATGTAGAAACGGAAGCATACACTGGCTCCTCCCCCAACTCAAACGTATCCTACTTCCTCCAATTGGAAAACCTTGCATCTTTTCAATAGCTCTCTCTGCATCCGCCTTGCGAACGAACTGCACAAAACCACAATGCTTCCCTAGTGGAACTTTAACCTGCAAGTACGTCATATAAGTGGCATGACGAAGATGAGGTGCGAATGGCTCACATAGTGAATATCCCCGAACGGCGCGAAAAAAGTTCGCAGTGTTTCTTCAGAGATCAGAGGAGACAAGCCTCCGACGAACACAGTCGTATTGTACGGATCAGTGGAGGTGAGTTGCTCGCCGTTCGGTCCGATCAGGTTCCCAAGAATTGCGCGAGCTTGAGCGTGGTGCTTCCATGATTCTTCTGATACAATGTAGCGTGGCAGTGCACCCTCATGAGAGTCTTGCGCGATACGCGAGGTAATTGATGAAATACCGGTAGCATTGTTTCCCTTGGTCCCAGAACCGTACTGTTGTGTGGCTTGCGCCAGAGAGGCTGGAGCGAGATTGACCATGTCATCCGAAGACGCGGAAGTAAGGGCGCCAGATGAGACACTTGTACTTGATCCAGATCCGAGAGAAGGAACAGATCCCGAACCACTCGTAGTGAGCGAGGATCCGGATCCGGAGGACCCAACCGGTGTCGCCGAAGATGCCACTGGCGAGGAGACGCTTCTTACTTGGTTATCATTTAGCAAGGGTATTGACATTGTCAGGTTGTTGGCTCTCGAATCAACCGTGCGGGAATTGACAGGAAAATGGACTAAAGGAAGATCCAAGCAAACCTGATGTGGTTTGAATTTTGCGGTTGCAGGAGAGATCCGCACTGCCATGGGGTCAGGTTGATTATAATTCGAGGGGAAAAAGACATACTAGGACGAGACAAGCAATACAGGCCGTGCATTTCGATAAGAGCGCGCTGCTGATCTGCCTCGTCGGTAAATCTATAGCGGAAATATTCAACGTAGGTATAGAAAAGTATTTTATCCGCTCACCTGACAAAACCATATCCCCTAGACACCCCGGTGACCGGGTCGAGCATGATCTTCGCACTCTTACAACTGAGAAAGGGGCGTATAAATTTGGGTTCACGGTCATTTCGTAAACCAAGAACTGGGTTCCGGAATACCGCCACTAGATCTGAGTTGGACGTTTCAGGTGCAAGATCACCGACAAAAATACTGTACTCCTTGGGATACGGTTGCTGCGCAGGGGATACGACTGTGCCGGAAGTTGAAAGTGCAGACGTGATGGAATCAGGAATGGAGGACGCCCAATTAAGCACCAGAGGTTTGGTGGAGTTGGGCATTGTGATGGGCGGTGCACCACCGCTACTATTGACCTGACCAAGGACTGATGCTGCAACGGATGGAGATGGGAACGTCAAGAAACAATACCCGGGATTATTGGTAGGCTGACTGGAAATGTCGGAGGGACCGCTGGGTACCCTGATGCTGACAGGGTCCCAACCCATCAGTCCGCAAACCTGCTTTGCGTATTCTTCGTCCATCCAGGGTTCGAGACCAGTCCACCAAAGGGTCGAAACAAGCGAAGCAGAATCGGGTTTGTCAGGCGGGGAAGATGTGCCCGAAGCAGCGGCCTGATGGTCACGGGAGGTGGGAATAGATGAACGCAGGGGGGAAGAGCCGCGTCGGTCGGTGTCTGGG
>JBBPKM010000779.1:0-11969 GCA_038089255.1 Austroboletus rostrupii | reverse complement strand
GAATTGACAGTCAATGTCAGGGAAAGTGAGGACTGGGGCAGTGGTAAACTTCTTTTTTTAGCATGTTAAATGCATTCTGACACTTCTCATCCCAAATAAAGGGTGTGTCCTTCTTTGTGAGATCTGTCAAGGGTCTCACAATAGTGGAGTATTCTGAAATAAATCTCCTATAAAATTGGCTAGACTGAGGAAGCTTCTAACTCCTTTGAGGTTCTTTGGCTCAGGCCATTCCAAAATAGCTTTAACTTTGGAGTTGTCCATGTGAACTGTCCTTTCCAACCATCATGTCCAGAAACTCGATTTCTGTGGCATGGAAGGTGCACTTTTCTAGTTTGATAAATAAGTTGTTTTCTTCCAGATGATGAAGAACTTCCTGCACGATCTTCTAGTGTGCTTCTAAGTTATCAGTCTTTGTAAATATGATAAGATCATCAATGTAGACAATGCAGACATTTTCCATATCTGCAAAGATCTCATTCATCATAGCTTGGAACATTGCTGGGGAATTGCACAACCCAAAGTACATGACTAAGGGTTCGTATGTGCCATAGAAGCAAACAAAGGCTGCTTTCCATTTATCACCTTCTTTGATTCAGATATTGTTATATCCCCAGCAAAGATCCATCTTTGTAAATAACTTAGCTCCTTGTAGCTTATCAACCAATTGCAAAATTAGCAGGAGTGGATAATTATTCTTTACCATGTGTTTGTTTGGATAGCAGTAATCCTATACCATGTGTTTGCACCCATCCTTTTTAGGCATGAAAAACACAAGTGACGTCTGTGGAGATTTGGAGGGTTGGATATACCTCTTGCGAAGCTGGTTATTTATAAATGCTGAGACTTCTTCTTGTTTCTGAACTGATAGAGGAATTAATATTTCTTTCTTTGGGTTGAATATATCTTTGAGATCAATTCCATGGTTCCATGGTTTTTGGATAGGCATCTGCTCCAATTCTCCTTTGGAAAATACTTTTAAGCCACTTATGATAGCATGAAGGCACCAGCTCTTCTAGAGTGCATTCTTTGGGCTTTGACATTGGCTCTATGGCCACCCTAATGAATGCTGCCTCCCATGCTTTATCCTGCATTTCTTCTTTGAAATCTGCTGCTTCGCAGATCCAAACATGGTGATCTTGTAATAGATAACAACTTCTTGGACAGTGGGTCATGCGGACCATACCTATCTTCCAATCTATGTCAGGGTTGTGGTGTGCAAGCCACATGTAACCTAACACCAGGGCTGTACTGCCTAGGTTGGTGACTTCAGCCATGAGGTGTTCTTGGTGAGCTTCATAATCCATAATAACTTTGGCAGAGTGCATGATGTTTCTGGCCAAGTTCTTGGTTCCATCAACATTAAATATGAGGATAGATAGTTGGAGGGGTTTCATTGTGATGTGGTTCTTTTCAGCCCATGCCTTGTCCAAAAATACATGATTAGCACCACTGTCAAGCAGTGCTTTGACTTCTTTCAGGGAATCTTCTGAAGATCCCATCTTCACTTTTAATTTAATGTCATTGGATATGCACACTGCACATGTGAGGAAAACTATGGGTTCATCAACAGCTTCTGTTACACTTTGACTGGGTAGGTAGGAGCGTAGTGTTACGCTTGTTCCAGGTAGGACGCAAATGTAGCCCTGGATGAACCAAATGCCAGGCGTAGATGTAAATAGCCCCTGTGGAAGGTGGCTCGTATAATGACCCCTGTGGAAAGGTCGTCATATAGTAGCATGAGGAAGCGTCCACTCAGGAGTAGGACGAAGACTCAGTGCTCGATATTCACAACGAAAGAGAGCGTTGTGGAGCAAAGGAGACACTTGGTATTAACCAAGGGAGAACTAAACTAGGGTACATGTCCTGCTACGCTCAAGTTAAAATAGGTATCGTCGTACAGCACAGACCAAGAATGAGAAAGGAAACAAGGTGCAAGACCGGGCTATCTGAATGAGTAAAGCAGTGAGCCTGGTTGCGTAATATGGATGACAATAGGTGAGGGAAATCTGCAGTGGCAGATATGATGCCAAAGTAGTCCGTTAAGGGCATCGTGAAAGAAAGAGTTATGAGTCCGTATGAGTCGTAACACGTAGCCCTTGTGAGGCAAAAACCAAGTGAGGAGATACCCTTAGGGTTAAGGGTTTTGAGGTAATATGAGATAGCATCCACTCAACAGTAGGACAAGGTCTGGTTGACTGGAAGACCAAGCAAAAGAGAGCACTTGGGAGCTAGCATGAAGAGAAAATGTATTCAGGAGAATACAAGGAAGAACTAAGCTAGAGTACAGGAAACCCATTGAGGGATTTATATACATAAGGAAGAGCATGAGGGCAGGCTCCTATAGTACAAAAGAGAAAAGGAAAAGTAAGAGTATATGAGTAAGTGCTGACTGATGTATCAGTCAGTGAGAAACAATGAGTCAAAAAAGATAAATAATCATGAAGGAGCTAGATGTTATGATTCTTCCTTAGTTCTTATTTCTTTTCCCTGTTATGTCTATATCTGGACTTATATTTTCTTTTCACAATAGTCACTCGTATATCCTCATGACTATTGCACCAGTACATTGGTTCCTTCACTTACTCATCTCTTCTGACCTATTACTTCACGCTGACTGATACATCAGTTAGCATTACTTATACATGCTTACTTTTCACTTCCTCTTTTGTACTATACAAGCCTGCCCTTGACTCCTTCTGTATGTATATAAACCCCTTGATAGGTTCCTTGTACTTTAGCTTAGTTCTCCCTTGTATTCTCTTGAATACATCTTCTCTTTCATGCTAGCTCCCAAGCACTCTCTTTCACTTGGTCTCCTGTACAACCAGACTTTGTCCTACTATTGAGTGAACACTATTTGACTTTATCTCGAACCCTAGACCCTAAGGGTATCTAGTACTTGGTTCTTGCTCCACAAGGGCTATACTCCTACCTACCCAGTCAAAGCGTAACACTGGAGTACTGGTGCAATAGTCGTGAGAGTCTACAAGTAACTATTGTGAAAAGAAATATAAGTCTGAATATAGACATAACAAAAGGAACTAAAGAGGAATCATAACATTACCCCCTTAGTACATCTGAAATCACAGTGAAGAATCACAAGTCAAGATATCCACCACAGGGAGAACCTATAATATTGGCATATGCCATATCATCTAGTCCATCATTAGAGGGTTCAGGAGAAGGAACTCAGGGAGGAGGAGGATGCTGTGGACAAACTGTGGGGTAGGGGCATGCATGAGTAGACATCCATGCACTTGAACGAAATCCCATGGGAGAGATTGGAAGTCTAAATGTTACTGTGGCATGATGGGATGAGGACAAAACTAAAGAGTGATGAGAGGACAAGGATGAAGAGGGTGGAAAAGGTTTAGAAGTTGGGCAGCAGAGGGGGCATCAATTGGCATGATGACCAGGTGCCCAACAGAGACACTGCATGTTATGCTTTGACTGGGTAGGTAGGAGTGTAGCCCTTGTGAGGCAAGAACCAAGTGCTAAATAACCCTAGGGTAAAGGGTTCGCAGTAATTCAAGGTAGCATCCACTCAATAGTAGGATGTGGACTAGTTGACTAGGAGACCAGATGAAAGAGAGCACCTGGGAGCTAGCACGAAGAGGATATGTATTCAGGAGAATACAAGGGAGAACTAAGCTAAAGTATAGGGAACCTGTTGAGGGGTTTATATATATAACAGAGAAGTTGAGGGCTGGCTCGTAAAGTACAAAAAGAGAAGTGAAGAGTAAACATATATGAGTAAGCACTAACTGATGTATCAGTCAGCGAGAAGTGATGAGTCTAAGGGAATGAGTAATCGTGAAGGAACTGGAATACCAGTACAATAGTTGCGAGACAATACGAGTGACTATTGTGAAAGAAATATAAGTCTGAATCTAGACATAACAGAGAAAAGAAACAAAGACTAAGGATAAATCATAACATTACCCCCTTAGTACATCTGAAACTGCAGTGAAGACTCATAAATCGAGATAGCCACCACAAGGAGATCCTGTAATATTGGCGTATGCCATATCATCTAGTCTGTCATCTGAAGGTTCAGGCAAAGGAACTCGGGGAGGAGGAGAATGCCGGGGACGACTTGTGGGGTAGGGGCATGCACAAGGAGCACCTTGTGAACCAGTATGAAATCCAGCGGGGGAGATGGGGAGACCAGAAGTAACCGTAGCATGGTGGAATGAAGAAGAGACCAAGGAGTGGTGGGATAAAGATGAGGACAACAGGGGTGATGGTTTAGGAGTGGGTCATCGGAGGGGGCAATGATTAGCATGATGGCCGGGCACCCACCGGAGACACTGAGTACATTAAAAGAAATGGCAGTCCACTTGTATGTGGTTTAGTCAATAACACTGAAAGCATGTTTTGTGGTAGTGCAGGTGATTGGAGGGTAATGGATCAAACCCATCATTGCCAGACCACCATGCTTCCATTCATTGAATGAGACATTCTTCCAGTGAATTCAGGGCAGAGGATAAGGCTGATGGTATAGAGGGAGAAGAGGTGGTTAATCATTCAGCTAACGGCATTTTTGTTGCCAAGTCCTTGCAATAGTGATTTATATCAAGGAAGAAGTCGGTTATGTCTAGTTTGTGCATGGTGGTGATGAGGTCTCATTGTAAATTGTTCCTAATATGAATAAGGTGTTGCCCGTAAAGGGCAGTCCTGGTGTCCTGTAAAAGAATATTCCCCATAGTCCCTAGAGATCTGCATTGGAGGTATGAGCAGTACAATGCATGGGTGGCAGAGTCAGGATTGAGATGGGCATCAATAGCAATAGCAAAACAAGAATCTGTAAGGATTTGCTTGTAAGTGACTGAACAGATAGGGTTGATAACCTGTTCTTTAAAACAGTGCGCAAGGCATGGGGTTTCAACAGTGAGGACAGAAGTGGGAAGGTTCAAGGTGATGGCAGTGGCTTCGATGGTTTCAAGGGTGACAAGAGGGGTGATAGGGCAAGTAGGTATAGGGAAAGGTACAGTAGAGGTCAGAAGGGAGAAAACTGAGGAAATGGAGATGGTGTTGGTGGTGGGCGAAGACATTGTGTGAGTGTTGCAAGTGATAGATCAAGTGCATTGAGGGGAAAAGACAGAAAGGTGGAGCTTTTTGTACTCTTGAAGAGTGGACTTTGCATTTTTAAGATCCCATTTTGGGATCCATGAATCTTCTTCGGCTGAATATCCCTTCCATCGGATCAGATAGGAGTGGGTAAGCAGAGTTCCACGATATCATATGATCTTCTCGATTTCGTATTCTTCTTCTCCTGCGATAAGATCCAGAGGTGGCACAGGGAAGTTCTTGCCATAGATGGCATTCTCAGTGTATTTTGTGAGAAGGGAAGCATGAAAGATGTTATGTATCTTCTATGCCACTGGGAGCTGGAGATGATACAAGATGGGCGATAGGACCTGAACAATGATAAAGGGTCCTTCGCGTTTTGTGGTGAACTTTGGATTTGAAATAAGTCATTTGAGGTTTCTGGCTTCTAACCAAACCTTATCTCCTTTGGTGAATGGCATAAATCCTCGTCGGGTTCTAGCAGCCATAGTTTGCTGGGCTAATTCGTGCATGGCAAGAGCTTCCTGTCATGCAGCAATAAGCATTTTTAAGCAGTTTTCTACCACCAGGAGTTCCAAGGGATGAGTGACAGGAGGAAGAGTGATTGGGTCATATCCCATTGCTAGGTAAAAAAGTGATTTCCCTGTGACTGAGTAAGGGCGATGATTGTGAACGAATTCTACCATAGTGATGTGCTCAGTCCAAGTTCCAGGGGTATTTCTGCAGACAATGCAGAGGTAAGTCTCGATTTCTTGGTTTACACGTTCAGTTTCTCCATCAGTCTGAGGATGGTATGCAAAGGATAGGGCGAGGTTGTATTTTAAGATCTTTCCAAGCTCTTTAGCAAAGGCGGAGGCGAACTGTGGGCCCCAATCTGAGATGATCTTGTCATAAAGGCTGAAGCATTTGTAAACTGAGTGGAAGAAAAGAGTAGCGATTCCCTCTGCTGTGACTGTTTTCTTTGTTGGACAAAGGATTACCCCCTTAGTAAGCCCATGGTCGACCACGACCAAGAGTGCATCAAACCTGGAGGACAGGGGGAGATTGGTAATAAGGCTGCAGGAGATTTGTTGAAAGGGGCATGTATAAGAAGAAGCAATGGGTGTCAGAGGGAGAACCATCAGATGGGTGTTGGACTTGTTTTGTTGGCATGTTGCACAACCAGAGATATAGGATTGTACAAAGAATGCAAGTCCAGGCCACCAGAATTTAGCGGCAATGAGTTGTCATGTCTTTAAATAGCCAGGGTGTCCAGCAGTGGTGTGATCATGGCAACGAGTGATGATAGAACAGTGGAGGGTAGGATCTATGGGGACATAGATGTGGTCACAATAAAAGAGTAATCCATCATGGTATTTCTAATCCATGAGGCAAGCATGAAGAGGAGCTGGAACATCCCCATTGATGGACTGAAGGTATTGTAGAACAAGAGGGTTGGAGGAGGAAGCAGAGGAGATCTTTTTGTGAAGAGCGACATCAATGAGGTTGATGAAGAGTGAGAGGGGAAGTAGGGTGATGGCATCATTATTGGATGAATCATATGGGCATTGATCAGGGTGATAGGAGAAAGCATCAGGACCAGCAAGGAGTGCACCTGGTATATGGATCATTTTGAGATCATGATCTGCAATGTCAAGGAGCCAGCATGCTTGTCGTTGATTAAGTTTCTGGGGTTGTTTAAAATACGTGAGGTTTTTATAGTTCATGAAGACTTGGACAGGGAAGGTGGAGCCAAGAAGGTAGTGTTGCCAGGCTTGAAGAGCACAGATGATGGCAAGAAGTTCTTGGTCATAAATATCATAGTTTTGTTCAGTGGTGGAGAATGTCTGGGAAAAATAGGAACACAGATGCCAGTCACCAATTTCATCAGTTTGGAGCAATATGCTGCCAATGGCATACTTGGAAGCATCTGTGGCAATGGCAAAAGGTTTGGATGGATCAGGAAGGTGGAGAACTGGTTGGGATAGGAAAATGTCTTTGAGACGAAGAAAGGCTTGGTTGCAGTCTTCAGTCCATGACCAGGGGTGGTTCTTTTTTGTGAGGTCAAGAAGGGGGCAAGCAATATCCAAGTATCCATTGACAAAACGCTGATAAAAGTTAGTGAAGCCAAGAAAGGAGCATACTTCCTTCGGCTTTGTGGGTGTGGGCCAAGATCTGATGCCTTCAAGTTTGACTGGGTCCATTGCAAGGGATCTGGGTTTGGCAATCATTCCTAGATACTCAACCTGCTTTAAGTTGAACAGGCACTTCTGAAGTTGAAGGTGAAGGTTGAGTTCCCACATTCATTGGAGGACTCATCGAGTGGTTTCATCATGAGTTTGTTGGTCAGGGGAAAATATGAGGATATCATCCATATAAATAACAATTCACCCTTCAGCAATGAGGTCCCTAAACTCCTTGTTCATAAAACACTGAAATATAGCAGGGGCATTTTTAGAACCAAACAGCATGACGACAGGTTCAAAGAGTCCACGATGTGTGATGAAGGCAGCTTTCCATTGATGTCCTTCTTTGATATGAATATTGTTGTAGCCCCATCAAATGTCAAACTTCATAAAGATCTTGGCATCTTTTAGTTTGTCAAGGAGATCTGAGATAAGAGGGAGGGGGTAGGCATCACAGATAGTGTGTTCATTTAAATATCTGTAATCTTGAACTAGTCGCAACATTCCTTCTTTCTTTTTAACAAAGAAGAAAGGAGCGGCTTGAGGAGAAGTTGATGGTCGTATTTTGCCTGATTTAAGATTTTCGTCTAAGAACTCATCCTGTGCCTTTCATTCATCTACCATAAGAGGGTATAGTTTTCCGATTTTCGGCATGAAGGATTCCGTGAGGTTGATCTCATGATCACCATCTCTTGAAGGAGGAAGTGGAGTGTCCTTATCTGAAAAGATATCGGCAAAGTCTTTGAAATGATCTGGCAGGGAGATTTCTTGTTTCATGGCTTGGGTTGCTAGGTCAGTAGAGGTGGTCATGGCTGCACAAGTTAATGCTGGATTGGGAATGAATAGCCCATTGGTTAGAATTGTTCAAGAGAGAGTATGGAGCAGTTTAAAATGTGCCATATCCTGAGCAAGGGCAATGTTGGCACAAAGTACATCATCTTCAGTCCTATTAAGAAATCCAAAGAGATGTTCGTCGACAAAAGCATCAACATGGAGGTGTTGTGGTGGGGGTGTGGAGTAATTGGGTTGCTGGAGGTTATAGAGTCCTTATCGCTGTTGTTTTTCTTGTTCATGAGCTGCAATTAGATCTGCAAACTGGTCAGAGGTTGCTGGGACATCAAGTGTCTTCTTTTTTCAGTCAATGGTGGGATTTACAGCTGTGAGCCAAGGAAAACCAAGGATGGCTGTTTCTTTGCCACAGTTCATGAGGTAGAACTTGATGTTTCATACATATCCATTGACATTGACAAAGAGAGTGGTTTTGAACTTGATAAGTCCATTCTTGTTGATGGACACATCCACATTTCTGATGGTTACTGGTTGTAGGAGTCAAGTTTGGGGGAGTTTATGTTTATGGGCAAATGCCCAATCAAGACAGAATATTTGTGCTCCAGAGTCAACAAGCACAGAGGTGGCAACGGCTTTGATCATGTCTATAGATACCAAGAGCTGAACGGGGATGCGCATTGACTTCATAGCTATTGGTACAGAGTTACATGAAAATTTAGAAGAAGGAGAAACATGCATTGTGGGTGTTTCCCCATTTAAAAATCCAAGCAGACTCTTCCAACCATTTCATCATCCTGAAGTTCTCGGACAGAAGCCGTTGGTTCATCCACTCTTTTTACATCTTTGGGCAGTGCCTGGGTTCAGTTAAATTTGTTGGGGCATTGTTGTGCCATATGTCCTTTTCTTTGACAAGCCAAGCAAAGTCCTTTTCTAATACAGCATTCTCTTTCTTCTGGGGTAAGTTTCTTAAGACGAATGACATCTACATCCATAGCATTTGGGTCACAAGTAGGTTGTGATCTGGGTAGAAAGAAGGATAAATATGTGGTGTTTCCTTGTTTATAGTGAGCAGCGATTTCAATTGCTCATTCTTCAATGCTGGCAAAATGAGCAGCTTTGGCATACCACTCAGTGATTTTATTGGGGACTTTCTCCATTGTGTGAATACAGCACATAAGGGAGACAGGAATACCAGAGGCAAAGTAATTGATCAGGACTTGATCGTCACTGATTCCTGTGATAGCCACTTTGTTTTGAAAGGTGGTGATATACTTTTGTAAGGTGGAGTTGTATCTGCCCGAGCAATTCTTGTAGATGCATTCCTTAGCTAGCCAGGCTAAGGACTTCCCCTTAATGTCGGTGTTTTCAAATGCCATTTTGAACTCCTTTTCGAAGTCCACCCAAGCTCTGAGGGTAAACATTCCACTGGTCAATTTTGCTTCATGAAAGGTGTCTGCCCAGGTCAAAGCCATTCCCTTTTTCATAAATGATAAAGTATATGTGATTTGTTTGTTAGGGGTGTCATAGAGTTTGTCGTTGACCGTGAGATAAAGTTGGACAGAGTGGAGCCATGGGAAAGCTTGGTAATAGGACCCATCAAAATCATCTGGGGTACCGAGGTGGAGTTCAGTTGGCTTTGGGGCGGTGGTGTTCAACATAGTGGGTATGGGTGGTACTGGTGGCAGAGGAAAAATGATTCTTCCAGTCTGGAGTTGTGGGGTAGGACTGGGTGGAGTAGAGATCCAAGGAATTACCAGGGATCGTTCAAGTTGTACTGTTAGCTCCTATGTATCTGGATTTTCCTGGATGAGAGGTTTGTCAGGATCTGTTGGCACTTCTTCCGAAGAGTTGGAAGTTGTTGAAGGTGCTGGGGAGTCTTGGCAATGTCACCAGCTGGAGTATTGATTCAGGTGAATGATGGGCAATCTAGAACAATGCTAGTCATGTCAGATAGAGCTTAGTTCCTTTGTTACACTTCAACTGGGTAGATAGGAGTGTAGCTCTTGTGAGGCAAGAACCAAGTGCTAGATAACCCTAGGGTCAAGGGTTTGTGGTAATTCAAGGTAGCATCCACTCAATAGCAGGATGAGGACTAGTTGACTAGGAGACCAGACAAAAGAGAGCACCTGGGAGCTAGCATGAAGAGGATATGTATTCAGGAGAATACAAGAGAGAACTAAGCTAAAGTATAGGGAACCCATTGAGGGGTTTATATATATAACAGAGAAGTTGAGGGCTGGCTTGTAAAGTACAAAAGTAGAAGTGAAGAGTAAACATATATGAGTAAGCGCTGACTGATGTATCAGTCAGTGAGAAGTGATGAGTCAAAGGGAATGAGTAATCGTGAAGGAACCAGAATACTGGTACAATAGTTGCGAGACAATACGAGTGATTATTGTGAAAGAAATATAAGTCCAAATCTAGACATAACAGAGAAAAGAAACAAAAACTAAGGATAAATCATAACACTGTGAGCATTGGAAGAAGCAACAATCAACTTGCACATGATTGAGTTGATGGTACTGGAAGCAGGTTTTATGATAGCGAGGGTGATTGGTAGAAAGTGGGTCGATTCCATTGTTCCCTGACCACCAGGCTTCCATGCATTGGATTAGTTGCTCTTCTAAAGAATTTAGTACTGAAAAAGAGGCTGAGGTCATAGATGGAGAAGGAGTTGTTAAATGTTCCACTAGTGGTGCCTTGAGTGCTAGATCTTTGCAGTATCAGTCTATGTCCATAAAGAATTCTATTAAGTCCAGTTCATGCATGGCAGTAATGAGGTCCCTCTGGAGGTTATCGCAAATATGAATAAGTCTCTATCCATTGAAAGTGGTTCTGGCATCCTGTAATAAGATGTTTCCCATTGTTCTGAGCGATCCACATTGAAGGTAGGAGCAGTAAAGGGCATGAGCTGCAGAATCTGGGTTGAAATGGGCATCAATGATGGTGGCAAAATGGGAGTCTGCCAGTATTTGTTTGTAGGCAACCGAATGGGTAGGATTAATGACAGGTTCTTTGAAGCGGTGTGCAAGATGTGGAGTGTCAACAGCAGGGATAGCAGTGAGTTCTGGGTTTAGGGCCACAGCAGCAGCTTCAATGGCAGCAAGAGTGACAAGGGGGATAATGGAATAGGTAGGCAAAGGAGACACTACAGTAGTGGTCAGAAGGGAGGAAACAGAAGAAACGGAGATGGTGTTGGCTGAAGACATTGTTTGAGATTGCAGATGATGGTTCAAGTGCATTGGGAAAGGAACACAGAGGGGTGAAGCCTTTTATATGCTTGGAGAGCAGACTTTGCATTTTTAAGATCCCATTCTAGGACCCATAAATCTTCTTCAGCTAAGTATCCTTTCCATTGGATCAGATAGAAATTGGTGTGTGGAGCTCCATGATGCCATATGATTTTCTCAATTTCATATTCTTTTTCTCCTGCAATAAGATCAGGGGGTGGCACAGGGAAGTTCTTGCTATAAATGGCATTCTCAGTATATCTCATGAGAAGAGAAGCATGAAAGACATTATGTATTTTCCATGCAGCCAGGAGATGGAGATGATAAGAGATAGGTGATAGAACCTGCACAATGATAAAAGGTCTTTCTCATTTTGGGGCAAACTTCGGATTAAAGATAAGGCGCTTGAGGTTCCTGGCTTCTAGCCAAACCTTGTCACCTTTGGCAAATGGTGTAAATCCTCATCATGATCATGCAGCCATTGTTACGCTTCGACCGGGTAGGTAAGAGCGTAGCCCTTGTGAGGCAAAAACCAAGTACTAGATAACCCTAAGGTTGAGGGTTTGAAGATGTTCGAGATAGCGTCCACTCAATAGTAGGACGAGGACTAGTTGACTAGGAGACCAGACGAAAGAGAGCGCCTGGGAGCTAGCACAAGAAGGAGATGTATTCGGAAGAATACAAGGGAGAACTAAGCTAAAGTACAGCGAACCCG
>JBBPKM010000778.1:0-11988 GCA_038089255.1 Austroboletus rostrupii | reverse complement strand
CATCTCCATGTTATCAAAAAACCTTCTCCAAACTTGATGGTCCCTTTTACAAGCCTATCATTAAGGCCCTCTCCTGCCTTTTTCCACACCCACTTCCTACCATCTGATCCAATGCAATTGATTTTGATCTCATTTAACCAAATAACTCACTTCCAGTTCTCTATAGTCTAGTGTTGATAACTCTCAGCAAATTCTAGTTTTGTCTTCCTATTGAAACACTCCAGCTATTAAGGCCTGAATGTAGGGATAAAGTAGGTCTTTGAAATCTTTAAGAGTGTTACCTTGGGCTTTGGCACCAAGAGCTTATTTTTAGAGCTTGCTAGTGTTACAATATGAGAAAACAAGCCTTTATGGCTATATTTATAAGATCAAACGACAAGTGGCCTTGACAGCCTTTATTTTTCATTTTTAGACTTGTCTTGCCAGGTTGCAAGATCTTATCTAATCTTATCTTATCAAAGGGCGCTTATGTCAGCGCTTATCTAATCTTATATCTATTAATCTTATCTTATCAGGGGATCTTATCTGAAGATCTTATCTGAAGATCTTATCTTATTGCCCCTGCTTATCTTATCAAAGGTCACTGGATGGTCACATGATCAGAGACAAGCCCTGTACCCTATTTATGCAAGTTACATTAGTCACAGGATGGCTGTTCCTCAAAGGGTCTAGGCTTGCCTGACCAGTTCCTCATGGCATGGCTGTGCCAGCCTCATGTTGTATCTATTCTCTAGAGTCATACCAAGATCCGGAATCTTGTTCTCTGACTCAGGGTCCTTATCTATAAGTCACAAGGACTCACCCTTATTTATGACTCACAAGGAGTCACTCTATCTATGCCTCATGATTGCAGCATGCTGCCATACCATGCAGGTTCCTTATGGTATTTATTCCAAAAGCATTGTACATGAAGACATGCAGCAGCAGCATGAATCAAGGGTCTCATTTAATATTTATCTTTAGATCTTATATATTTTAAGATCTGCCACACTGGAATGTGGTTCCCTCATGACCACAGCCTTGAAGGCTATGACTATCTATTAGATGTGCATGCTAGCCTCATGCACTAGGATGCTTCTTATTTGTTATGACAACATGCTTTGACAGCATGGTATGCTTCTTATGATCTTTAATGACTTATATCTATTCTTAGAGTATTTCTATTGAATGATAATAGACTTTTATTTAGTTATTGTACAATATATCTTAGATTCCATGTATATATGTATACATAGTCCTAGAGTATATAAATCTTCAGGGCAATAGGACTGGATCCCCAGTCTTGAAGTCCTGGATCTTTCCTCCAAAGCTTTCTCCTAATAAGTTACCTGGAGCAAGGCTAGAAGTTGCCAAGTTCTTGACCAAGTACAGGGTAACCAGTCCCAGCTAGCAAGGCAGGGGTCCCAAGACTTGTCCTTTAAAGTCTACAGCCAAATCCAAGGTGCCACAGCCCTTGGTGACACTCTAAAGATATATAGACACCGTTCTGGCCTATACATTTAGGCCTTAGCAGTTGGAGTGTTTTAGCTAGTGGAGTCTTGATACCAGGCCTTGCTATCTAGGATTGGCTATCTGGCTAGCTCAAGGACTTGAAAGAACTTCTTTAGGATGGATGGAAACCTCTTGACTTTGGAGGGAAGATCCAAGACTTCAAGACTGGAGATCTAGTTTTGTTGCCTTGGAGGTTTATATACAAAGGAACTATGTACATGTATGTATATGGGATCTAAGATATAATATACACTAACTGTTACAGTACAAGAAAAGGAGCCTTTATGGCAATATTTATGAAGATCAAAAGAGAAGAAATCTCAATGGCCTTATTTTTTCATTTTTACAACTTGTCTTGCCTGGTTGCAAGATTATTTTATCTAATCTCTTATCTATTGATCTTATCTTATCAGGGGATCTTATCAAAGCATCTTATCTTATCTACCCTGGATATCTTATCAAAGGATCACTGGCATGATCACATAATCAGGAACAAGCCCTGAATCCTATTTATGCAAGTTACACTAGTTACAGGATGGCTGTTCCTCAAAGGCTTAAAGGGTCTAGGCTTGCCTGACCAATTCCTCATGGCATGGCTGTGCCTGCCTCATGTCATATTTATTCCTCAGAGTCACATCAGGAGCCAGAATCTTGTTTCTTGTCTCAGGGTCCCTATCTATGAGTCACAAGAACTCACCCCTTATCTATGACTCACATGGAGTCACTTTTATCTATGCCTCATGGTTGCAGAATGCTGCCATACCATGCAGGTCCCTCATGGTATTTATATGAAGAACCACAGGGTTTCCTTCCATTGCAAGACTATATATGAAGAACATGCACCAGCAGCATGAATCAAAGGTCATATCTCTATTTATCTCAAGATCTGCCATATTGGCATATGGTAACCTCATGACCACAGCCTTGAAGGCTATGCTTATCTATGACTCTTATTTGTCATGACAACATGCTTTGATAGCATGGTATGCTTCTTATGATTTTTAACAACTTATATCTATTTTTTAGATTCTTAGAATATTTCTATTGGACAATAATGAACTTTTATTTAGTTAGTGTATATTATATTTTAGATCCCATGTACATATGAATACATAGTCTTTTCATATATAAACCCCAGGATAATAGGACTAGATCCCCAGTCTTGAAATTCTTGGATCTTTCTTCCAATTAAGTCAAGGAAGTTCCTCAAGCCCTTTCTAGTGAACAAGCTAGAAGTTGCCAAGTCCTTGACCTAGCATGGAGTAACCAGTCCTAGCTAGCAAGGCAAAGATTCCAAGACTTGATCTTTAAAGTCTATATTCAAATCCAAGGTGTTCCAGCCCGTGGTGACACTCTGAAGACATCAAGAAATGTTTTGGCTCACATGTTCAGGCCTTAGCACTTGGAGTGTTTCACTAACTAAATAAGAGATCATTATCATTCAATAAAAATACTTTAAGAATTTAAAGAATAGATATAAGTTGTTAAAGGTTATAAGAAGCACAAATGGCATGAGGCCAGCATGCATATCTAATAAGTTAGCATAGCCTTCAAGGCTGTGGTCATGAGATTACCACATTCCAGTGTGGCAGATCTTGAGATAAATAAAAACAAAATCCTTGATTCATGCTGCTGGTGCATGTTCTTCATGTACATCCTTCTCATGGAAGAGAATTCTATGGTTCTTTAATAAATACCATAAGTGAACCTTTATGGTGTGGCAGCATGTTGCAACCATGAGGCATAAATAGAAGTGACTTCTTGTAAGTTATAGATAGAAACCCTGAGTCAGAGAACAAAATTCTAGTTCTTGGTGTGACTCTGAAAAATAGATAGAGCATGAGGCAAGTATAGCCATGCCATGAGAAATTGGTCAGGCAAGCCTAGACCCTTTGAGGAACAGTTATCCTGTAACTGGTATGACTTGCATAAATAGAATTCAGGGCATTTCCTGATCATGTAATCATACCAGTGATTCTTGATAAGATATCCAGGAAAAATAAAATAAGATCAATAGATAAGATAAATGCTGACATAAATGCTGACTTGATAAGATAGATAAGATAAGATCTTGCATCCAGGCAAGACAAGTCATAAAAATGAAAAATAAGGCCATAAAGGCCACTTCTCTTTTTGATCTTCATAAATATAGCCTTTTAGGCTCTTTTTCTTGTACTATAACACCTATAGCACTTGGAAAGAAGAGAGCATTTTTGCTTTACCACAGCTTTCATTCCAGCTTGTTTGAGATGACATTGCATGGTTTGGGAGCCAATAGGATGGTTCTTGATATCAGAGAGGATATGGATGACCTGGACAGCATTTTCACCCTTTTCAGTTTTAATTAATTGGATAGCATATTGCATATTAGTAGAAGTGATAAGGAAAGGATGTCCACCAGTAGCTTTAGGAAGGTTGGGAAGGTGTTTGGAGCAAATTCTACTGATAGTAGAGTGATTTAACCCAGTAGGACAAGAAATCTGACAAGTGGATTGGTGCATTTCCAGAAAAGAAACAATATTGGTAATTTGATTAGCAAAAAGGGATTTCATGATGATGGTAGTGGAAAAACAGTGGTGTTTTGGTTTATTTGTATAATAATGGTCTGTTTATACATCACATGACCTTTTGCTTAGGTAATATTATGTCAGAACACACTAGTTTTACATTTCCATATATCAGCAACAAAACTGTTGCAATGAGTAGCCTTGCTCAATTGAGGTATATTGTGGGAACTGCTGATCCAAATCACATGACCTTGGTGGCCATATTATAGCCAAGGGTATGTACAATATATGTCTCCACCAAATGGAAGCATGATTTGTTCATGTGCCTGCAGTACACTTTATACATTGTGTTAGAGTCAAATATTGCAACAGTTTTGTTGCTCACTGTAAATATCACCTTTCAGGCTCTTTTTCTCATATCATAACAGTATTGTTTATAGTTGCTTATTCATACATCTTAGCAATTTGTTGATTACATTCCTTCCATGTAAAAACTAGCTACTATCACTTGTACCTGGAAGAATCAAGTATATTTATCAAGCTAATAATATGTTTTTCTTTATAGTTCAAAGGCAAAGGCAGTGCTCACTAAGCAAGGTGACAAAGAAATATGACACATTCTGTGCCTACCTCCACTTCCTAGCAAGAGTCTACTCCATTAAGCTTGATAATATATTGAAGAGCATAAGCTGTTCTTGGGTGGTTGGTCATTATGCACAGTGGAAGCTTTTAAGGAATGTTGCTATAGTGCTCTCTTTGTATAAGGTATGTCATTGTGTTTGTTTGCATATCTACTGTTATATCCCCATATGTAACTCTGGTCTCATTTGCCCTTCTCCAAGCTACTTTTCTCATCTCTGATGTGCAGCAACCTTAGACCTTTCATCTCCAGCAGATGATAACCCAGAACTACTTTAGAGTTCATCACAGAGCACTCATATTCATGTGATATTGTTAAAGTCCCAAACCTGATCATGCTTCTCTGGCCAAGTCTAATATGGAGGAAGTGGAGTACTGATTGAAGAGAAGAAGGATGAGTAGTAATGGGTACGAAAACCTATGAAGATGGAATGGAGTGATAACATTACACTTGGCCTTGACGCAGGACTTATGTGTCATGCCCTTGACCAGACCCAGCCTTGTGGAATGACAGATCAGAGACTAGAGAGACAGAGGACAGAAGAAGAAGAGTCGAACAAAGTCAGCGGAGAGTGATAAGAAGAGACTTATGCTGAGTGCAGAGGGAATGATGATATTCATACTAGGGGAAAATACAAGCGAGTGGTGAGGTTTTAAGTACGAAGTCCATATGAAATACATAAGCACATGAAACGGAGGCATAGTGGATCTGGAGATGAAGTACAAGGACATATATGAAATGTAAGCATAGAGACGGAAGTCATAACAAAATGCAAAGACATATACAGAATATACCATAAGAAGAATATCACATGAATACAAGTGCTCCGTGATGAAGTCCGAAGTGGTTCTGTTATGATTGTATCAGTTATCACGGACTTTCTTTTTCTTTTTATGATGCCCTTACTTTGGACTACTTCGGCATCATACCTGCCACTGCAGGTTTCCCTCACGTGGCGTCATACATCTTACGCGATCGGGTTGACTCTCTTACTCATTCAAATAACCTGGTCATGCCTTTGGTTTCCTTTCTCGTTCTTGGTCCGTGTACGATGATGATACCTAGATAAGTCACGCACTGTATATCTTGTACTTTAGTTTAGTTCTCCCTTGGTAAATACCAAGTGTCCTCTTTGCTCCACAACGCTCTCTTTCATTGTGATTATCGGGCACCGAGTCTTTGTCCTACTCTTGAGTGGACGCTTCCTCGTGCTGCTACTTGTCGACCTCTCTACAGAAGTCAATCAACGAGCCCACTTCCACAGGGGCTATTTATGTATACGCCTGGAACTTGGTTCATCCAGGGCTATGCTTGCGTCCTACCCAGAACAAGCGTAACAAAAGAACTAAACTCTCCTATCGTGACTAGCATCGCCTAGGTCGCCCACCATTTCGAGTCATTTCTCTAGGCGAAATCGGTAGGACTCCCCTGCACCCTCTACTGCTTCCGAATCTTTGGAGGAAATACCAACAGATCCCGACGAACCCATATCGGCTGAAGCCCCTGAGCTACAGCACCTTGAACGGCAGCTTTCATCTGCATTAATGATCCTGCGCGTACCAACCCCGCCAAGTCCAACACCCCAACCGCAGACCAGGAGAATCTTCAACTTTCCACCTCCAAACATCACCCCACCAAATGTTGCACCTGCACCCATTATGTCAACCCAAACGGCAGCTGCAAAACCAACTGAACTACGCCTCGGTACTCCTGAGGAATTTAACAGCACCTATGCTAGAGCCCTACCATGGTTGCGCTCGGTGCAAATGTATCTGGCAGTCAATGATAAACTATACAAAACTGCCAATAAACAGATTGCTTATGCCCTGTCCTTTATGAAGAAAGGGACTGCTCTTACCTAGGCAGATACATTCAGAGAATCTAAGTTTGCCGCAGGAACTTTTACTCTAGGAACCTGGGCAGACTTCGAAACAGAATTCAAAGCAAGCCACATTTGAAAACACCGACCTTAAAGGCGATTCGCTAGCCTGGTTGGCTCGCGAACGTATTTACGAAAATAGGAATGGCGGGTATAACCCGACCCTCCAAAAATACATTGCTATGTTCCAAAGCAAGGTTACATTAACTGGTATCACTGACAACCAAGTCTTGATCAACTATTTCGCCTCCGGCATCCCCGTTTCCCTCATGTGGCACATTCAAACAATGGAAAAAGTCCTGGATAAAGTCAAAGAATGGTATGCCAAGGCCACCCATTTTGCAGGTGTCGAAGAATGGGCTCTCGAAATCGCTCACAAGCAGGGGAGGGGACATACCACCTTCACCCCATCTTTTCCCTCCCGATCCACTCTGACTCGAGACCCTAACGCCATGGATGTGGATGCAGTAACAATCAAGCACCTCACGCCAGAGAAGCAGGAGAGATGTAAGAAAGACGGACTTTGTTTCTTGTGCCAAAAGAAAGGACATTCGGTACAAACCTGTCCAAACAACATGCAGCCATGAGGACCACCACCTCAGCGAGCGATACACAAGGTAGAAGAGGTGGAAGATACCAAGGCTCGCATCGAGGAAATGCAAGATGAAGCTATGGTTGGAAAACTCAACCTGGGTTTTTAAAAGGGGGAACGACAGCTATGCCCATTTCCCCTCCTGATATCTCATGTAACAGTATCCCTGTAACAATGAAAGCAATGCGCATCCCAGTTCAAATCATGATGCCAGTTGACATGAGTATCAAAGCTGTGGCCACCACTGCCTTAGTCAACTCTGGGGCGCAAGTATCTTGTATTGACTGGGAGTTCGCCCGCTCATGAGGACTTCCTCAGACACGCCTCTCCGTCCCTGTTACCATTCGAAATGTCGATGCATCGACAAATCACAACGGAATGGTCAAGTTTAAAATGATGTTGTTCATCAACGTAAACGGATATGTACGATCTACCAAGTTCTATCTCATGAACCATGGGAAAGAAACAATGATTTTGGGATTTCCGTGGCTCACTGCAGCCAACCCTGAAATCAACTGGAGGAAGAAAACCCTTCAAATCCCACCAGAGACAGATCAATCAGCCGACCTGGTAGCAGCGCATGAGCAAGAGAAACAACGAAAGGTGCAGCTCTATGAATTAAGACGGCCAGATTGCACACCTGTTTATAACAAGCATGTCAAAGTAGATGCCCTGGTGGATGAACACCTATTTGGGTACTTAGATTGAACAGAAGACAATGTTCTTTACAGCACGATTTGTCTTGCTTGCGATATGGCACATCTCTGACCTCTTCAGACCCTATTGCGCACAATCCTGGCTAATAGGCGACTCATTCCAAACCCGGTACTCACCTGCGCAGCATTAACAACCTCGACAGATCTTGCAATCCATGCAAAGAAAGGCGAAGTTACCCTGCCACCGCAATATGCCTCCTTTGCAGATGTATTTTCAGATGAAGACACCCCTCTCCTGCCATCCTGAGACTGCGACCACGCCATCAACCTAACGGATACCTTTGTTCCAAAAATAGGAAAACTGTACCTGTTGACGGCAGAGGAACGAACTGCACAAGATGCGTTCCTAGACGAGAATCTGGCGTCGGGGAAGATTTGTCCCTCAACTTCCCCCCAAGCAGCACCATTTTTCTTTGTCAAAAAGAAAGATGGTAAACTACGACCAGTACAAGACTATCGATACCTTAACGACCATACGATTTGAGATGCCTATCCGCTTACCCTGATCTGTGATCTCTTGGATAAATTGCGTAATGCCAAGGTCTTCACCAAGTTCGACGTGCGATGGGGATATAATAATATTCGGATTAAAGAGGGGGATCAATGGAAGGCGGTGTTCATCACGCATCGAGGACTTTTTGAACCAGTGGTAATGCCATTTGGACCAAAGAACGCGCCAGCAACGTTTCAACGCTTCATGAACAAGGAGTTCCACAACCTTATAGCGGAAGGCCGATTGGTGATCTATATGGATGACATCTTAATATTCTCCCCCGATCAGGCCACTCACGACAAAACTACGCGCTGCGTCCTGCAACGGATGCGTGAACTACACCTCCGCCTTCGCCTGGCGAAATGCCTGTTTAATTCGGAATCCGTTGAGTATCTGGGGATGATTGCTAACCGGGGTCACTCGCCATGGATCCAGTAAAACTTGAAGGCATCGCTACATGGCCGACACCAACTAAACCGCATGAGGTTCATTCATTCTTGGGCTTTGCCAATTTCTACCGAAGATTCGTCCCTGGATACTCCGAGATTGCACACCTGCTATTAGATCTAACCAAAAAGGATTGGCGTTGGGCTTGGACAACTGAATGTGAACAAGTGTTCCTTCAGTTAAAAGACATCTTTACTTCGCAGCCCATCCTTCGCATGCCCGACATCACCAAGCCCTTCGCTATCGCTACCGATGCCTCTAAATTTGCCACGGGCGGAGTCCTCCTCCAACAGAACGAAAACGCCGAATGGCAACCTTGCTCATATCTTTCCCAAACGTTCTCCACAACGGAGTGGAATTATGATATCTACGACCATGAACTCCTTGCGATTATTCGCACTCTTACCGCATGGCAACACTACCTCCTCGGCTCCATAGCTCCTGTCACAGTACACACTGATCATAAAAATCTTTTGTACTTCAAGCAACCCCAGAACTTGAGTCAACGGCAAGCCCACTGGCTTTTGTTACTTGCCGATTACGACCTGTGTATTGAACATGTCCCCAGCTTGAAACTCGCCACCCCAGATGCCCTGTCACGTCACCCAGACCAGTGCCCAGACGAATCTACCGATAATACTGCGGTAACCCTATTACCACCCTCTCTTTTCGTTAACCTCATCGACATCACTCTCCATAATCGCATTTCTCAGTTGTCGGCAGCCGACCCCTTAGTTCTCTCTACGCTCCAATCTCTTCAAGATGACATTCCCTCGACACTTCACACACGTCTTGCCGACTGGCAGCATAAAGATGGCCTCCTCTTATATCGCGGCTGTGTCTATGTACCCCCAGACGTCGCTTTGCGACATCACATTCTCGCTCAATATCATGATCATGCGATGGCGGGCCATCCAGGTTACCTAAAAACATGTCAACTGATTTCTGTCAACTTCTGGTGGCCTGGTCTCGCCACATTTGTCCGCTCCTATGTTG
This sequence comes from Austroboletus rostrupii, assembly GCA_038089255.1. Classification (NCBI taxonomy): domain Eukaryota; kingdom Fungi; phylum Basidiomycota; class Agaricomycetes; order Boletales; family Boletaceae; genus Austroboletus; species Austroboletus rostrupii. The sequence goes on along the minus strand of JBBPKM010000778.1, from coordinate 2,227 downwards.
CCAGTTGCGCATCCTGCCAACAGCACAAAGTTAATACGCACCCAACTGTTCCACCGTTGACTCCTATTTTCTCCTCTTGTTTGCGACCTTTCCAACAAATATCCTGTGATCTGATCACTGGCCTCCCTCTCTCTTCTGGTTTTGACGCCTTATTGGTTGTGGTCGACCACAGGCTTACGAAGGGGGTAATTTTATGCCCTACTACGAAGACGGTATCGGCAGAAGGAATTGTGCAACTCTTTTTTCACTCAGTATACAGGAGATTCGGACTCTACGAAAAGATCATTTCAGATAGGGGACTGCAGTTCGCGTCGGCATTCGCAAAAGAGTTAGGGCGACTCCTGAATTACAAACTCGCACTGTCCACAGCGTACCATCCACAAACCAACGGAGAAATGGAGTGAGTGAATCAGGAAATCGAAATATATCTACGGATAATCTGCGGAGCCCATCCAACAGATTGGACAGCTCACCTGACCACTGCAGAATTCGTACACAACCATCAGCCCCACTCCGTAACGGGAAGGGCCCTCCCTACAGTAATCACCCCATCAGATCTCCCGGCGGTGCAAATGCGCATCGAACAATTAATAGCTGATAGGAACAAAGCCATCCCAGCCCACAATTTAGCCCGGCAAATAATGATTAAACGAACTCAACAGAAGTTCATCCCCTTCAAAGTCAGGGACAAAGTATGGCTAGAAGGACGAAATCTACAACAGAATGTCCTAGACCCAAAATTCGCAGCAAAAAGAGAAGGTCCCTTTGAAATCGTACAAGTCTTAACCCCTATTTCTTATCGTCTCCGCCTCCTGAAGGCCTGGAAAATTCATGACGTATTCCATGCTTCCCTCTTGTCTAAATACACTGAGACTGAGACCTACGGATGGAACTTCCCGTTACCCCCACCTGACCTTATTGCAGGAGAAGAGGAATATGAAATTGAAAAAATATTGTGCCATCGTGGAAGGCTGTTGGCTCATGCGTATCTCGTCCGATGGAAGGGCTACCCACCAGAAGAAGACTCCTAGATCCCCGAAGGAGACCTGAAGAATGCACGGACCCTGTTAAACGACTATAAAAGACGACTCAGGAAGATGTAAAACCCTAGCAAAATATGTCCTCCATCTCCTCTCCTTCAGATCTAACACACTCTACTGCTCCTTCCCCATCCAAAACAAGACCACCAACCCATATAGTAACAGTGGAAGCCATTGAAAATCTGGCCAGAGAACTGGCCAGCGCATCTCCGCCGCCTCGCCCTCGACTTCCCCCCGACGTCTCATGGGCTGCCAATGATTGGCAGTCTCGCTCCCCATTCCCAGTTTGCGTCGACCTCCAACTCCCTCATATTGTAATCCCAGACGCAGCATCACAACGACGACCTCCATTAGGAGGAGTGATCCGGTCAATCACATACGACCAAATTTTAGCCGACTCTTACTTCGCTCGCGCAATTGATGCGCACATAGAACCAGGATCGGCCCTACAGGCCCTCTATCTCGCCTTCCTTGCCACTACCTCCATGGCAGCAATGGGCAACCGGTTGTTGCAAGCATATGCAACACAAATGGAGGGACAGCGCCTCATGCAGATCCATGCATCTGTGAAAGATAACCTGATTGTGGCAATGAATGAGCTCGGCCTGACCGATTTCTTCTTGGATGTCGATTGGTACAATCAAGCATTGGTGAGGAAACCATCCTTACCCGCACGTTTATCGGAAAGCCCCCCAACAACCCCATCAGCCTTGTCGTGCGCACTAGAAACCGAGGAAGAAATGTACACAAGGAGGGTAGACAGTTGGTGGACTGGAGATAATGGTCGTGAACTGCTTCCAGGTAATCATCCCCAATATAACCAAGCATGCTATTCATGTCACCGTTTGAATTACATACAGGTAGACTGCGACAGCTATCAATGCCCCACCTGCTTGTTGTGGGCACCGGGACATTGCGTTAATCAGTGCCCCCTCCGTCGGCAAACGCCCCCTCGCCAGCTGTCATCATCCTCATTGTCGTCACAGAGCTCGTCGCAACAGTCCTTTCGCACCCCTCCCACCCAGACCACAGTTACTTACGGATTGCCTTGAGCATCCGGTAGGTTTCGTACCTCCCATACTCATTCATAGGGATCTCCTTGTATACGCCCCACTCCCACTCCGTATACCAGGTGTCTTACTTCTCCCGTCCATCAACCCACTCATCGATCCCCGTCCCCTGTCGAT
>JBBPKM010000777.1:0-11997 GCA_038089255.1 Austroboletus rostrupii | reverse complement strand
ATATGTACATAGTATTTTCATATATAAATCCCTAGGGTAATAGAACTAGATCTTCAATCCTGAAATCTTGGATCTTTTTTTCAAACAAGCTAAGAGATTTCCATTCATTGAAGATATTACAAATTCCTAGCAAGCTAGTCTTGTTTTAGGCTAGGATTTCAAAACTTGTTATTATACTTCACCCAGGTAGGGTGGAGTGTAGCCCTTAGAAAACTTGACCTCCAGGGCAAGACAAGTTCTGGTTAGTCTGGATATCCTATCAGTGTTACACTTTGACTGGGTAGATAGGAGTGTAGCCCTTGTGAGGCAAGAACCAAGTACTGGATAACCCTAGGGTCAAGGGTTCGAGATAAGTTGAGATAGCGTCCACTCAATAGTAGGATGATAACTAGTTGACTAGGAGACCAGATGAAAGAGAGCACCTGGGAGCTAGCACAAAAGGGAATATATTCGGGGAATACAAGGCAGAACTAAGCTAGAGTACAGAGAACTCATCGAGGGGTTTATATACGTAGAGAAGAAGGTGAGGGCAGGCTTGTATAGTACAAAAGAAGAAGTGAAGAGTAAGCATGTATGAGTAAATGCTAACTGATGTATCAGTCAGCGAGGGATGATGAGTCAAGGAAAATGAGTAATCAGGAAGGAACTGGAATACCAGTACAATAGTTGCAAGGGTATACAAGTGACTATTGTGAAAGAAATATAAGTCCAGATTTAGATGTAATAAAGAAAAGAAATGGGAACTAAAGGTAAATCGTAACATTACCCCTTTAGTACATTTGAAGCCATGGTGAAGAACCTAGATATCCAAATATCCTCTGCACAGAGAACCTGTGATGTTGGCATAGGCCACATCATCTAGTCTGTCATCAGAGGATTCTGGGGAGGGAACTTGGGGAGGAGGAGGATGCCAGGGACAACTTGTGGGATAGGGGCATGCATGAGGAGCACCCCATGAACTGGTACGAAAGCCAGCTGGGGAAATGGGGAGGCCGAACATAACTGTAGCACAATGAGATGAGGAGGAGACCGAGGAGTGGTGGAATGAGGACGCAGATGACGGAGGGGATGGCTTCAGAGTAGGTTGTCAGAGAGGACAATGGTTGGCACAATGGCCTGGTGCCCACTGAAGGCACTGAGTACATTGAAAGTATCTGCAGTCCACCTGTACGTGATTTAGCTGATGGCATTGAAAGAATGTCTTGTGGTATTGCAGATGATTGGAGGGTAATGGATCAAATCCATCGTTGCCAGACCACCATGCTTCCATTCTTTGGATGAGGCGTTCTTCTAGTGAGTTCAGGGCGGAGGATCAAGCTGACAGTGTAGAAGGAGAAGGGGTAGTTAGTTGTTCAGCCAGTGGTGTTTTCGTTGCCAAGTCTTTACAATAGTGATCTACATCCAGGAAGAATTCAGTCATGTTCAGTTCGTGCATAGCAGTGATAAGGTCCCTTTGTAGGTCATCCCTGATATGAATGAGTCGTTGCCTGTAAAGAGCAGTCCTAGCGTCCTGTAATAAAATATTCCCCATGGTCCCAAGTGAACCGCATTGGAGATATGAGCAGTATAGAGCGTGGGCAGCCAAGTCAGGGTCTAAGTGTGCATCGATAGCAGTGGCAAAATGGCAGTCAGCAAAGATTTGTTCATATGTGACCGAGCGAACGGGGTTAACTACCAGTTCTTTGAACCGATAAGCAAGGCGCAGGGTATCAATGGCAAGGATAGGAGTAGGAAGGTTCAAGGTGGTGGTGGTGGCTTTGATGGCTTCGAGGGTGACAAGAGGAGTGACAGGGTGAGTCGGTGTCGGAGAAGGTACAGTAGAGGTCGGAAGAGAAGAGATGGAGGAAATGGAAACAATGTTGGCAGTGGGCGAGGACATTGTTTGGATGGTGCAAGTGATGGTTCAAGTGTGTTCTGAGGGGAAGGCGAAAGGGTGAAGCTTTTTGTATGCTTGAAGAGTGGACTTTGCATTTTTTAGATCCCGTTCTGGGACCCATGAGTCTTCTTCAGCCGAGTACTCTTTCCATCAGATCAGATAGGAGCGGGTATGTGGAGCTCCGCAATGTCATATGATCTTTTCTATTTTGTATTCTTCTTCTCCTGCAATAAGATCCAGTGGTGGCATAGGAAAGTTCTTGCCATAAATGGTGTTCTCAGTATATCTCGTGAGAAGGGAAGCATGGAAGACATCATGTATCTTCCATGTGGCAGGGAGTCAAAGGCAATAAGAGATAGGTGATAGGACCTGGGTAATGGTAAAGGGTTCCTCGCGTTTTGGGGCAAACTTTGGGTTAGAGATAAGCCATTTGAGGTTCCTAGCTTCTAACCACACCTTATTTCCTTTGGCGAATGGTGTAAATCCCCGTTGTGATTGTGCAGCCATAGTTTGCTGGGCTAGTTCGTGTGCTGCCAGGGCTTCTTCCTGGGCGGCGATAAGATTTTTTAGGCAGTTTTCCACAGCTGGAAGTTCTGAAGGATAAGTGATGGAGGGGAGGGCGACTGGTTCATATCCCATTGCAAGGTAGAAGGGGGATTTTCCTGTGACGGAGTAAGGGCAATGGTTATGGACAAACTCGGTGGTTGTGATATGATCAACCCAAGTTCCAGGATTGTTTCCGCAGATGATGCAAAGATAGGTTTCCACTTCTTGATTTACGCGCTCAGTTTCTCCATCTGTTTGAGGGTGATATGCAGAAGAGAGGGCAAGTTTATAGTTTAGGAGTTTACCCAATTCTTTAGCAAAGGCGGAGGCAAATTGTGGGCCATGATCAGAGATGATTTTGTCATAGAGACCAAAGCATTTATACACTGAGTGAAAGAAAAGAGTGGCGATTCCTTCTGCTATGACCGTTTTTATTGTTGGACAGAGGATTACCCCCTTAGTAAGCCCATGGTTGACCACGACCAAGAGGAAATCAAAGCTGGAGGACAGAGGAAGGTCAGTGATGAGGTCGCAGGAGACCTGTTGGAAGGGTCGTGTACAAGAGGAAGGGATGGGTGTAAAAGGAGGAATGGTGGGATGAGTATTAGACTTGTGTTGCTGACATGTGGCACAACTGGAGATGTAGGATTGGACATAAGAGGCTAAACAAGGCCACCAGAATTTGGTGGCAACAAGTTGTCGTGTTTTAAGGTAGCCCGGGTGACCGGCCATAGGGTGGTCATGGCAATGGGCAATGATGGAACAGTGGAGGGTTGGGTCGGTGGGAACATAGATATGGTCCCGATAAAGGAGGATTCCATCACAATATTTCCAATCTGAGAGACAAGAGCGAAGGGCATTTGGAAGATCGGCTTGAATTGATTGGAAAGATTGGAGAACAAGTGGGTCTGACAATGATGCCTGTGAGATTTTGTCGTGTAGTGCGAGGTTGATAAGATTTACAAAGAGAAATGGGGGTAGAAGAGTAACCACATCGTTGTCCAAGGAGTCATCTGGACAACGATCTGGATGATGAAAGAGGGCATTGGGCCCTGCAAGGAGTGTGCCGGGTACATGGATCATTTTGAGGTCATGATCTATGATGTTGAGAAGCCAACATGCTTGTCGGCGGTTAAGTTTCTGGGGTTGTTTAAAGTAGGTAAGGTTTTTGTGGTCTGTGAATACTTGAATAGGGAAGGCGGATCCGAGGAGATAATGGTGCCAGGCTTGAAGAGCTTGAATAACAGCAAGGAGTTCTCAATCATAAATATCGTAGTTTCGTTCCGTGGCAGAGAATGTTTGAGAGAGGTAAGAACAGGGGTGCCAATCTCCATTCTCATTGGTTTGAAGTAATATACCTCCAGTTGCATATTTAGAAGAATCTGTGGCAATAGCAAAGGGTTTTGATGAATCAGGAAGTCAGTGAACTGGTTGAGAGAGGAAAATGTCTTTGAGATGAAGGAATTCCTGGTCCAAGACCACAGGTGATCCTTCTTGGTGAGATCAAGAAGAGGTCGAGCGATATCCGAGTATCCGTTAACAAAGTGCAAATAGAAGTTGGCGAAGCCAAGGAAAGAACGTACTTCTTTTGGCTTTGTAAGCATGGACCAGGAACTGATCCCTTCAAGTTTAACAGGATCCATAGCAAGGGATCCAGGCTTGGCTATCATGCCCAAATATTCCTCCTGTTCTGAGTTAAAAAGGCACTTTTGAAGACATAGGCAAAGGTGAAGTTCTCGCATGCACTGAAGGACTCAGCAAGTAGTAACATCATGGGTTTCTTGATCGGGGGAGAAAATGGGAATATCATCCATGTAGATAACAATCTGTCCTTCTGCAATCAGATCCCTGAATTCCTTGTTCATGAAGCGTTGGAACGTAGCAGGGGCATTCTTAGGGCCAAAAGGCATAACAACTGGTTCGAATAGGCCATGGTGTGTGATAAAGGCCGCTTTCCATTGATGCCCTTCCTTGATGCAGATGTTGTTATATCCCCATCGGACATTGAACTTTGTGAAAATTTTTGCATCCTTCAATTTGTCGAGGAGGTCAGAGATAAGAGGGAGTGGATAGGCATCACAGATGGTGTGTTCATTTAGATATTGATAATCTTGTACTGGATGAAGTTTTCCATCCTTCTTTTTAACAAAGAAGAACTGTGTGGCTTGGAGCGAGGTCGAGGGATGAATCTTTCCTGATTTAAGATTTTCATCAAGGAAGTCATCCTGCACTTTCTGTTTGTCGGCCGTAAAGGGGTAAAGTTTTCCAATCTTGGGTACAAAGGATTCTATAAGATTGATCTCATGATCGCAATCATGAGAGGGAGGAAGCAGCATATCTTCATCTGAGAAAATATCTGTAAAGTCTTTATATTGTTCTGGTAACAAGATTTCTTGCTTCTTGGCATGGATGGCCAAGTCGGTAGAGGCGGTGCCATGGTTCGGTTAAACTTGTTTGGGCATTGACAGGCCATATGTCCTTTTCTTCGGCATGCTAGGCATAGTCCTTCTCTGATGCATTGCTCTCTCTCTTCTGGGGTGAGCTTTTTGAGGCAAATGACATCTATGTCCATGGCATTGGGATTACAAGCTGGTTGGGATTGGGGAGTGAAAGAAGAAGAATAGGTAGTGTTGCTGCGCTTGTGGTGAGCAGCGATCTCGATGGCTCATTCTTCTATGCTAACAAAATGAGTGGCTTTTGCATACCACTTGGTGATCTTCTCGGAAACTTTCTCCATCATGTGGATGCGGTGCATGAGCAAGATGGGAATACCAGAGGCAAAATGGTTGATCAAGACTTGATCATCACTGATCCCGGTAATGGCTACTTTGTTCTGGAAAGTGGCAATGTATTTCTGTAGGGCAGGGTTGTATCTGCCGGCATGATTTTCATAAATGTGTTCTTTGGCGAGCCAGGCTAGAGAATCACCTTTGATGTCGGCATTTTCAAACACCATTTTGAAGTCCTTTTCAAAGTCCGCCCATGCTCTGAGAGTAAATGTTCCACCCATTAGTTTAGCTTTGCGAAAGGTATCTGCCCAAGTGAGCGCAGTGCCCTTCTTCATGAATAAGAGGGTATATGCCATTGGTTTGTTGGGGGTGTCATAGAGTTTGTCATTGATGGCAAGGTAGAGTTGGATGGATTGGAGCCAGGGGAGGGCCCGAGAGTAAGAACCATTGAAGTCATCAGGGGTGCCGAGGCAGAGTTTGGTTGGTTTTGGGGCAGTAGTGTTGGACATGATGGGTATGGGATTAACTGGTGGTGGGGGAAAGAAGATTCTTCCGGTTTGAGGTTGTGGGGTAGGACTGGATGGAGTAGAGACCCAAGGGATTACCAAGGATTGTTCAAGTTGTGCAGTTAGTTCTTGGATGTCTGGGTTTTCCAGAGTGAGAGGCTCATCAGGATCTGTGGGGATTTCTTCCAAAGAGTTGGAAGCAGTTGAGGATGCTGGGGAGCCTTGGCAATATCACCAGCTGGAGTATTGGTTCAGGTGAATGTTGGGCAATCTAGAACAATGCTAGTCGCATCAGATAGAGCTTAGTTCTTTTGTTACACTTCGACCAGGTAGGTAGGAGTGTAGCCCTTGTGAGGCAAGAACCAAGTACTGGATAACCCTAGGGTCAAGGGTTCGAGATAAGTCAAGATAGCGTCCACTCAATAGTAGGACAATGACTAGTTGACTAGGAGACCAGATGAAAGAGAGTGCCTAGGAGCTAGCACAAAAGGGGATGTATTCGGAGAATACAAGGCAGAACTAAGCTAGAGTACAGAGAACTCATTGAGGGGTTTATATACATAGAGAAGAAGGTGGGGGCAGGCTTGTATAGTATAAAAGAAGAAGTGAAGAGCAAGCATGTATGAGTAAATGCTGACTGATGTATCAGTCAGCAAGGGATGATGAGTCAAGGAAAATGAGTAATCAGAAAGGAACTGGAATACCAGTACAATAGTCGCGAGGGTATACAAGTAACTATTGCGAAAGAAATATAAGTCCAGATTTAGACGTAATGAAGAAAAGAAATGGGAACTAAAGGTAAATCGTAACAATCAGCACACTTGCATGAATAGAATCAAAGTGAAAAAAGTGAAGTCCAATGAAGAACTCATCAAGAATGCACATCATACAGCTATGCCAGGATACTGGGGATACAAGAGAAGTTGGAGACAACCTCAGGGAGCTGAAGCAGAGGCTGAAGATCAAGCCTATAATTAAGGGAGACTAAAGCTAGGATATATGGATGGAGTGGCTAGGGTTTATATAGTACAGGGATCTTCAAGAAAGGAAATAGAGAAGTGATGTCTATGTGAAGAGAGGATCAAAGATAAGCAAGAATTGAATGGGGATGAGTCAGAGATAAAAGATAGAAGATCTAGGGTGCAGAGGAATGCATGGATCAAGTCAAGGAAAGCCTGATAAGAAAGGAAACTAGAAATACAGCCATATGGGCAGATAGGAGGTGAAAGTGATAATCAAGATAAAGGCTGACAAAGGATACTCAGCTATGAATACACCCATGTAGGGGATAACAAAAAGATCAAGGGGTGAAGAAGAATGTCTGTGATACAAAAGATCAAAGGGAAACAGATAGAGCAAGAAAATAGGAGACAGAGATGAGGAACACCTAGAGGGTATAACAAATCCAAGAGAAGACTTTCTGTTGGAGCAAGCGCAGCCAAGTGACTGGAAAGGCACCATTAAGATGCACAAGGGTCCGATGGAACATCTGATAAGGATCAGATGTGACAGAAATAAGATCTGTTGAAGATCTTGAATGCCAGGAGGTAGAACTGATATTCCTGTGAGAGATAAGTGCAGAAAAGCACATGAAGCACCATGAGGAGATTCCTAGGGTCAAAAGCGAGCATTGGCTGATAAGCCAGATGTACAACAAGATGGTTCCTGATCATATGGAAGATAATCAAAAAGCAGGAGGAGGTTCTAATGATCAATCAGTGATATCTTGGCAGAGTACTGTTACTGTTGATGAGGAAGCGACAGGAGTGAGTCAGGAGTGTTCGGAGAGGTCTAGAGATCAAGTGGGGACCACACTGAGAGTGCCAGAGAGAATCCAGGAGACTAGTAGGAGATCTGGGGGCAAGAGGAGATCTGGATACAAAGGAAGCAGAGACATATCAGGGAGGGTTCTGATGGGTTGGAGCAATGTCTGGGAGGGTTCTAGAAGTGGTCTATGTGTGACTGATCAAGAGGAACACATGGCAGGAAACCATATGTGACAGGTATCAGGAGACATATTTGAAAGGTACCAGATATGGATCAGGAAGCCTTGAGGCAGCAAGGGAGACCAGAGGGGACTAATGGACTTTTATTTAGTTAAGTATATATTATATCTTAGATCCCATGTACATACGTGTACATAGTCCTCTCAAAGCTCTTGGCCTAGTAAGGGGTAGCCAGTCCCAGCTAGCAAGGCCTGGTGTTCAGACTCCACCTGCAAATATCAACGATAAGCCCTTGGTGCCAAAGCTCAAGGAAACACTCTAGAAAATGTTGAAGGCCTACTTCATCTCTATGCTCGGGCCTTAGTAGTTGGAGTGTTTCAAAGACTCTGATCTAATTGTGAGCCAGATCAGGGAGAAGCAGTCAAGGAGGAGCATCAATGGAAGCTGATGTGACTGGAGACAAGGGGTATCTTTGAGGAAAGGATCAAAGAAAGATCTGGAAACCTGGGAGTGCTTCTAGAAGGACCAGAGGTTGACCTGATGAGGAGAAGATATACACTCAGTGAAGAGAACATTCCAGGATGAGATCAGATGATGTCAGGTTGAAGTACAGAGTGTCTGGTAAGCAAGTAGAGCATCTGGAGAATTCCAGATGTGATGCATTCAAGGGAGATCAGGTTGTGATTTTGATCCAAGGATAGGAGGAGGCTGGATAGCTCATAGAGAGCAACTGGTAAGAGACATCTAGGAACAACCTATGAATGGCTCAGGAGAGCCCAGGAGAGGCCTGGAGGATGCCAGGAGCATACAGGGGTGGAGGGATCTCTGGTAGAATGAGCAGGAGATGGCTGATCTAGGAAAAAGTGTAAAGGGGCTACCAAGATAGGAACAAGTTGTAACACTTGTCCCATAAAGTTCAAGTCCTTGATGGCTAGAAGGCCAAGGCATTCATATTCAAGTCTTTGGTGGCTAGAAATCTGGAGCACATACACTCAAATCCAGGTGCTCCAGCTTTTGGTGACACTCTGAAGACATACAAGAGCTACTTTGTCTTTATATTCAAGCTTTAGTAGTTGGAGTGTTTCATAGCTTTGATTGTGAAAGAGAAGCCTATGCTTTTGTGAATAAATATCATGAGGGACCTGCATGGTGTGGCAGCATGCTGCAACCATGAGGCATAGATAAAGTAACTTTTTGATGAGTTAGAGATAAGGGAATGAGTTCTTATAACTCATAAATAAGGACCTTGAGTCAGAAAACAAGATTCTGGTTCTTGGTATAACTTTAGAGAATAGATAGGGTATAAGGCAGGCACAACCATGCCATAAGGAATTGGGTAGGCAGAGTCTGGCTCTTTGAAAAACAGCTATTATATAACTAATGTGACTTTAATAAATAGAGTTCAAAACTTGTCCTTGAAGGTAATCATGCTAGCAATCCTTAATAACATAAACAGATGAGATAAAATAAGATCTCCTGATGAGATAAGATCAACAAATAAGAGATTAGATAAGCACCAAGATAAGCACCAAATTGATAAGATAAAATAAGATCTTGAAATCTAGCAAGTCATGTTTAAAAATTGAAAAATAAAGCCCTAAAAGCCACTTTTTTTTTATCTTCATAATTATAGTCACAAAGGCTTGTTTTATTTCTACCATAATCCAGTTGATAGTAGAATAAAGTCTGTTTACTAGAAGGCTGAGTAAAAAAGAGCACTTGGAAGCTAGTTGAAAGATAATCAATATATTTTGTTACATTTCACTCTGGGTAGGTTAAAGACTTGACCCCCAGGGCAATTCAGGTAATGACTGGATATCCCATCAGCATACATGCATGAATGGGATTTGAGGATGAAAAAATGGAGTTCAATGAAGAACTCATCAGATATGCATGCTATATGGCTATGCTAGAAGAACCAGGATACAAGAGGTGTTGGAGATAATCTCAGAGAACAAGATATCAGAGGCTAAAGGTCAGTGTTATGCTTTGACTGGGTAGATAGGACTGTAGCCCTTGTGAAGCAAGAACCAAGTTGACAAGATATTCTTTAGGCTAAGGGTTTGAGGTAATATTGGATAGTGTTCACTCAATAGTAGGATGGAGTCTGGTTGACTAGAAGACCAAGTGAAAGAGAGTGATTGGGAGCTAGCACAAAGGAGGAGATGTATTTGGGAGAATACAAGGAAGAACTAAGCTAAAGTACAAGGGACCTGTTGAGGGGTAAATATATGTAAAAAAAACTCAAGGGCAGGCTCATATAGTACAAAAGAGGAAGTCAATAGTAAGTGCAGTTGAATAAGTGCTGACTGATGTATCAGTCAGCAAGAAACAATGAGTCAAGAAAGATGTGTCATGAAAGAACTGGTATACTGGTACAATAGTCACAAGAGAATTGGAATGACTATTGTAAGAAGAAATATAAGTCCATATATAGACATAGCAAAGAAAAGAAATGGAAACTAAAGAGGAATCATAACATTACCTCCTTAGTATATTTGAAGCCATTGTGAAGAACCTAAATATTTAAGTATCTGCCACAAGGAGAGCCTGTGATATTGGCATAAGCCACATTATCTAATCTGTCATTGGAAGATGCAGAAGAAGAGACTTGGGGAGGAGGAAGACACCGTGGATGGGCTGTGGAGTAGGGGCATGCACAAGTAGACATCCATGCACTGGAACGAAATCCAGCAGGAGAGATTGGGAGACTAAGGGTGACTGTAGCACAATGAGATGATGAAGAAACCAAAGAGTATGGAATGATGAAGATAAGGATGGTGGAAAAGGTTTTGGTGTAGAGCAATGGAGAGGACACTGATTGGCTTGGTGATCCAGAGCCCATTTAAGACATTGTGAACACTGGTAAAAGTGGTAGTTTATCTGCACATGATTCAGATGATGACATTGGAAGCAGGTTTTGTAATAACAAGGGTGATTGGTGGGAAGCAGATTGAAACCATTGTTACCTGACCACCAGGCTTCTGTTTGTTGTATTAGTCACTCTTCCAGTGAGTTTAAAGCAAAGGATAAAGCCAAAGGGTTGGATGGTGGAGGGAATGTTAATCTTTCAGCTAGTGGTGCTTTTAATGCCAGGTTTTTATAGTATCTGTCAACATCCATAAAAAAATTGGTGAGGTCTAATTTGTGCATTATGGTGATGAGATCTCTTTGTAAATTGTCCTGGATGTGGATAAGTCACTGCCTGTAAAGGGTGGTTTTTGTGTTCTGTAAAAGAATATTCCCCATAGTTCCCAGTGATCCACATTGGAGGTAAGAGCAGTAAAGTGCATGGGCTGCAGAGTTGGGGTCAAGATGGGTGTCAATGATAGTGGCAAAGCATGAATCTGCAAGGATCTGCTCGTAAGCAACTGAGTGAGTAGGGTTGATGACAGGTTTTTTGAAGTGGTGCACAAGATGTGGAGTGTCAACCACAGGGATAACAGTGAGATTGGTGTTCATGGTGACAGCAGCAGCTTCAATTGCAGTGAGGGTGACAAGAGGAGTAACTGGATGAGTTGGCGAAGGAGATGCTATGGTAGAGGTTGGGAAAGAGGAGACAGAAGAGATAGAGACAGTGTTGGTAATAGGTGATGACATTGTAATGATGTTTACAAATGAGAGGTCAAGTGCATTCAGAGAAGAAGACAGAAGGGTGGAGCTTCTTATACTCAAGGAGGGCGAACTTTGCATTTTTGAGATCTCATTCTGAGACCCCAGAGTCTTCTTTGGTTGAATATCCCTTCCATCGGATCAGATAAGAATGGGATTGCAGGGTTCTGTGATGCCATATAATCTTCTTGATTTTATATTCTTCTTCTCCTGCAATAAGATCAGGAGGTGGTGCAGGGAAGTTCTTGCCATAAACATCATTTTCTCTATATCTCATGAGAAGTGAGGCATGGAGGACATTGTGAATTTTCCATGAGGCTGGGAGGCAAAGTCAATAGGAGATAGGGGATAGAACCTGAATAATGGTAAAAGGTCTTTCACATTTCGGCACAAACTTTGGATTAGAGAGAAGCCATTTCAGGTTTTGTGCTTCTAGCCAAACTTTATCTCCTTTGATAAAGGGTGTAAAACCTCGCCTGGATTGGACAGCCATGGTTTGCCTAGCAAGCTCATGTGCTGCAAGAGCTTCTTCCTGAGCAGCAATAAGAGTTTTGAGATGGTTTTTGACTGCAGGGAGAGTTGATGGTTAGATAACAAAGGAAAGGGCAATGGGTTCATACCCCATCATGAGGTAGAATGGCAATTTGCTAGTGATGGAGTAAGGGCAATGATTATAAATGAATTCAGCTGTGGTGATGTGATTGGCCCATGTAAAACACTTCAAGTGTTAAGGCCCGAACATTGGAACCAAAACACATCTTCATAGGGAGTTTAGAGTGTTG
>JBBPKM010000776.1:0-12012 GCA_038089255.1 Austroboletus rostrupii | reverse complement strand
TGTTTGGGTCTTCCCTTAGTTATACATTGTCTCTTTGGACAGCAACTGAGGTAGGGACTCATCTTTCTATATATCTATCTAGCTAATCACTCCAGTAAAGGACTTCCTGTCCATTCATTAGTTACCTTGCCAGTAACTTTGACAGGCTTCTGTCTGTCAGATGGTCATGCTGCACACATCACACTGTATGAAAGCCTGACCTATTATTCAAATATTTCTTGCCTGGCACACACTCAACATACTGCCTGATATTGCAACTGCAGGCCAGCACTGTAGTCATGCAAAGCATCTACTAATGGTGGCAAAGCTGGTAAAACATTCCCCATTTGCCCATGATTGACAGTCAATGGCAATAACTGCAACATGTATAAAGGATGTCAAAAGCCACCAAAGAGACAGCTACTGAAAGGTTGCATTACAATGGTCTCATTTCTACCAATTTTATTCCACGGTCAGTTCTGCTCAGGCCAGATCAACCTTCCAGCACTATTTTGATTAATTGTTCAATTATTGATCTGGACAATATATGGGAAACCATGGCCATAAAATCTAGGTTGATGTGATGTTCTTTGGCCCACGATCGTCCGATTAGCACGTCCTTTTAGTGTAGCTTGAGCAAGTTCACTTCGACAAAACTATACATCTTTCAACTTTTTGTTCCACGACGTTACTTCCTATACAGTTCACAAGAAATTAGACATAGTATACATTGTGTATCAGCCTGACAATGTTTTGTCACTGCTGTCCAGCTCGGTTTACCAAGAACTAATAAAATGTCAAGACGAGAGATATAAAAAGAACCGATACACACTCACCGATTCGCCAGCATTAACAAGGGTGCTAAGTCCCCCGCTGTTAGCCCCTCCAATGAATCCAGAAAGACCATTTTGGGACGCAAGTTTTGTGAAAGTCATCGCAGCGCCGTTCAAGAGATTTTGCTTGTCTTGGCCACTTAATCCAGCCGCGGCCTGCTGTGCCTGTTGGAAAACGTGACCCAAGAGCTGGTTACTTCCGCCATTTTGGCTGCCCGAAAGGAGGGACCCAAGGTTGCCTCCAGATTGCTGGTAGGTAGAGATAGCCTGTTCGGCCAGTTAGTTACAAAAGTCATCGACCAGGATTTATTGTAATACCTTGTGGATCAAAGGACCATACTGACCCAGCTGAGCGCCGTCGACCTGCTGCTGGTGCTGGTCCTACAGATATTTGTCAGAGAAGATCTTAATCAGATAAGAAATCGCCCGCACGGAATTGTCATGGACGTGTTGAATGGCGTTCTGGATTTGTCCTTGAGAATCTTGATCAACGTCACCTGCATGATTCAGCACCGCCTGCGAATCATCTACAGGTATCTTTGTCATGGGTCGCGAGCATCGAAGCAAGGCACACTACGCACAGGCCGCCTGTTGTTGCTGCTGTCCGTTGTTGGGGGAATTGTACTGGGCCCCGCCAGTTACGGAAGCGGCACCTGATGGGTCGCTCGAGTCTACGGGTACTTTCGTTATGAACTGTCTTGCCAACGCATGGTGCACCACTCACAGGAACCCTGTTGTTGTTGCGGTCCGTTATCGGAGGAATTGTATTGACCGTCTACGGGTGTCTTTACTATGGACTGTCTAACATCGACACAAGGCACACTACTCACAGTCACCCTGCTGTTGTTGTTGCGGACCATTATCGGAGGAATTGTATTGATCGTCTGCAGGTATCTTTACTATGGACTGTCCAACATCGATACAAGGCACACTACTCACAGTTTCCCTGCTGTTGTTGCTGTTGTCCATCGTCGGGGGAATCATTGTACTGGTTTCCGGAGGCATTTTCTAGTGATCGCACACCATCGGTTACCATCGAACAACTGAGACCAACATTTAAAGACTTACGCCCAGCCTGAGACAATTGATTCGCCGCATTCGCGAGACCCGACAGAAAAGACTAGGCAAAACTCGTTGACGTCAGCCCAAGAAAGGGATGCATGGACAATTCACCATGGTTGTGCTGGTGAGATGGAGTTCGATAAAGGCTGGTAAACGACAGCCACTGGCCTTTATCCATTGCCTTTATGCGCCTGGCAGCCCCGCACACTGCGGGATATTCCATTCTCGGCGACAGCTGACTCGGACCCAGCCGTGGACTTGCTTGATAGTGCCTTATGACACCATTCGCTCGAACTAGCTAGACCGAGACCAAATTCGACGTTGGTGAGGTATCGGAAAAAGGTGATTGCCTCGAACACATTTGTTAAATCGATTGAAGTGCTTTCAGGAAGTGCTCTTGTACGAATGGTGTCGTTCGACATTATGGCTTGGACATCCCTCTTGTACAAGAATGCATCTAACAATGCCCATGACAGATCGCGCGCAGATTATCAGGCGATCAGTGGGGCTGATAACAAAGTAACCTGTCCCCGGGGCTGGGATTTCCGGATCTTTATAGGGAGACATTCCATAAAAGTGAGAACGTGTCGTCGGAACCGTCTTCGGCTCCACCAGGCTTCCACAGCATTCTATGATCAACTGGTAATGTGACACTTACAGCAACCTGAGTGAGAATTACTCGGATAATATGAAAAAGCGTTTGATGCAACATATATACATGCCGTTGAGAAATGATCATAGCATGTCCAATAGAGAGAGCAAACAACCATAGTACGATTCACGCACTTTCCCTCCAGGAACCAATCTTCATAAATTTAGCAAGGACCTCTTCAGACCCTTGCTTAAATGTTTCAATACCTCGGGCTGGATCCCATACACGGGATCCTTTTCGGGTAGACGGTCCGCCATCCGAGCTGAATGGAAGGGAGGGACCAGAGAAGGGATAGTTGTGATCGCGGGGGTCAGACGGCAATGACGAATTACTAAAATCAAGGGCGGGTCGAGATAACGGAGATGAAGGAGCATGTGTTGTTGCAAGAATTGGAGGACTGGCAGTTCCGGTGGGCATCAACCGAGCATGCCTCAATCGCTTATTGCTCATCCCGAATTTCTCTGCCACTTCAGCTACAGGTGCGAGAGTAGCCTGAACGCCCTCTTCGCGGAGTTCCCTGGGGTCCGTTTGTACACCGATCGAACGGTATTTTGTTTGACGCATCGGCGTCCCGACGCTAGAGCTCCGCATTCGCAACCTCCTCACTGCTTCTTCCTCGGAGTCCACTTCATCCTCGACATCCGCATCTTGACTGCTCGTCTCTACCCTGTCTAATGCATTTCCAACACCGAGAGGGCTCGAAGATGGTCCAGACCAGCGTGCTTTCTCCGCGCGCTTCTGTGAGAACAAATCGTCCGGGTCTGGTGGATATTGTGACCGGAGTGATGGCGGAAGGCCGGTTAAGGGAGAGGGCATCGGGGAATGAAATGTACCCCTCTTAATCGGAGTAGCAGAAATTGGTGAATGGGAGAGCACGGTGAATGGCACTGGTGAAACCTCGTCAGGAAACACTCGACCCGGTGTGCGACGTGGTCGTTCTTCCCACGGGAAAACGCGCTTCACCTTCCTGGGGTCCGGAGTTGGCGAATCTTGCTCTCCCTTAACCGCACTGCTATGCTTGTCTCGACGATGGGGCATCTCCGGAGTCACTGGTGTGTAGGATGGGCCGAAGGATGTAACAGGACTCGGTTGCGGTTTGGACGGACTGCGCTCCACTGTAGTCGATGACGTTTCAGAAGACAAAGGTGAAATTGAGGACTGATTTCTGTCGATATTCCATGCTTGGGGAAAGTAGGTGTCCGTCGAACCCACCGAAACACTATCGGAAGCTGTCTCGAGAGCAAGACTGGATGTCAGACGCGTCCGAGATGTGTATGACCCCCTTTGTTGCTGCTGCGGTGCTTGAATCAGAACAGTCTGAGCCCCCGCCTTTCGTGTCTTCCGCTGAGATTTGTATGGAGTAGTAACATAGCGTAGAGGTGTGGGAGGAAGAGATAACAGCCGTGTATGTGGAGCAGGTGGGATTTCGTGGATTTCAGGGGTAGGTAGCGTCGTCCATCTGACGGGAGATCCTACCGGTAGTGACACAATTTGTGCGGGTGGTGTAGATGGCGTGGTTGCAGGGGTTGCGACGGGAGTGGATTTGAGTGTTTCTGTGCTATCCTCCGGTGCCTGTTCCTGCTTCTTCTCCGCACGCGTTCGAGGGCGGATCAAATCGAAACGCCCTTCAAGAGGCATTATTCGATATTCCCCTTCACCATAGGCCCGAGGCATCGATATCCCCAACGCCTCCATGCCTTCAAGTGCCGCACGACGTAACTCTTCCAGTGCCAACCCACCGCTTGCAACTTTGGCATGATGGAGCCCATCTTCATTCCATACAGATGTGTATCTGTTCGGCTGAAAAACGGGTTCAGCAGCCTGGGACCGGTAATGTCGATCATATACGTAGAACCAACGGTCGACAAGTGAACCATATTCGTATGCAGGCTGCTGCGTAGCAGTGGTTTCGGTAGAAGGCTGCACGGCCATGTGGGTAGATTGTGTAGAAGAGCCCGGTGCGCGGGAAGCAATGGAATGCCAAGGTTTATGGGGGCCAATAAAGTGGATGACTGCTATTTGAGGACCGAAGCGTCTGTATGCCGGAGCGTAGCTAGAGCGAAATAGTCAGATGACCATTACAGCGGCGAGGCGCAAAGTGACTGACGTATAGACGGCTGTGGGCGTGGTGTTGTACGTGAAGCTGAGCCTGTTCCAATTGCTCCCTCTCCATTCATTCAAAAGGCCCTGATCTGCTCCGTCCCAGGTACCTTTGGAGCTTAGGAGACTCCGGAGCTGGTTAAACTTGTCATCACCGGGTGACAGCACCATCACTCCAGAGTTGAATATATCCGGCCACCCGACATCTGGAGCGGCGGAGAACTCGTGGTCGATATGGAAAAGGTGAGATAGAGGGCGGAGAGGAAGTACATCTGCATCTAGAAACACCACTTTGGAATACTGCGTGAGACGGAAGACATGCAATTTTGTTAGGGCCGCATCCAGGTCCGTGCGCCCTAAAACCCCAAAGGATGCATCAGAACGCAACTAGTATCCAAGGGTAATAAGACGGCAGGAAACAACGTTGCTTGCCGATGTTCCAGACCGGCAGGGAGGCAGAGAAAAACGCGTGGGGCTCCAACTGAATTTAATGCTCCATGTGGAAGTAGTCCGAGTCGAGGATGCACCTCCTGGAGCCATGAAGCAAGAATGCGAAAAGAACGCACCGAGCAAATTCAAGGGTTCTGTGTCGGATGGAACTATTGTTTCCACACCAACCACCACGTTGAACGCCTTCCTGAGGAGTCTGATGGTGGTGACGTCGAGCGTTTCTGGTGTTACCAGACACACGTTCTCATATTCGACTGCTTGATCCGTGGGCAAATTGCGATGGACATCCTTCAGTGCAGCAGCGACGGTGAGTGCGCCTGGGAGATAGGCGTCGGAGGTGATTAGCGTCACAAAGGCAAAAGGAATGGACATTGATATAAGTTAGAATAAAGAGAAGGACAAGTCTGCACAACGCTGATCCTAAACCAATTCTATCTAGTAGACGGCGCAAACACAACTTCCATGCTCGACCTTTCGCTCAGCTATAATCGTACGCTCCCGTTCTGTTCCTCGCGAAGAATACTTAGGCGATGATCAGAGGCAGTCAAGGCGATCGCCGAGTTCAGTAAGCAGCCGGAAGAGTTTCAGCGGCCATACAAGCCTTGACCACCTCAGTTGAAGTCGCTATCCACTCTATTCTCTACGTCCGCCAGATATACCCCCCAGACCTGTTCGTGAGAAGGAAGAAGTATGACATGCCCGTGTTCCAGTCACGTCACCCTGCTCTCAACGAGTACATCTCCGGCGCCGTCAAGGCTCTTGCCGACGAGCTTACCTTGGTCTGTCAAAAACTCATCATCAGAGCTCTCCTAAACTGCTTCCCACAGGGAAACATCCAAAAGATGGCAGTTGTGATCAAATCCAAGGACCAAATTGTCCTTGAACGATTTGTGTTTTCCATTCAAAATATGATAGAAGTGGAGGCTTACAATAGGGATATCAGGTAGGTCAGACCGATATACCGGGTAATGAGTTGGTTTTACCTTCATTCAAGTGTCCAGGAAGCCATGTCGTCGGCGGCCCTCAGTCGATATTTCCGCGCATTTTTAGTCAAGTTGAGTATGATTGAATCCCTGCTAGGTGCGCTTGAGCCACAAGGTTAGATTTGCATTATCAATTCGCTCGGCTTAATGTTAATCCAAACAACAGACGAAGCCTCATTTGCAATTTTACTGGAACTTCGAGATGACAAGGGAGCGCCGGACGAGCCTCAAGATGAGGAGAATTTGGGTCCAACCGCTTGGGTTCCTGCCGACATTGAATATACTACTGTAGGAGTGTCAAATGATACCCATCTTCATCTCATGCGAGTTGTTGAAACGGGTATAGTCAACGTAGGTTTATGGCACTCAGTTTGGGTAATTTCCTTCTGACGCACTGTCTCAGTTGTCCCTCGCCGTACAAGAATCAAAAGAAAAACTCGATCGGTTGAAAAAACCACAGAAATCAGATAATTCCGATCGAAAAGAGATAGAAAGCGAGGCTATTGCGGTGGAGAGGGACAGCCTGAAGGATCCCGTGGCAGGAGAGGATGCCTATGGGGACTCTACAAGCCTGGCCATATAGCCTACGCTACGAACACAGCCCCACCACCTCATGCCCTCCACCTGGCCACTACACCTGGTCCCCTACTCCAGCGGACAAGGAATCACACAGTTGAAAATGACTGATGATTGTTCACTTAACTTTATTCTTATGCCTTAACTTATATGCTAACTGCCAATAGAGCACATGTAAATGCACACTCGAGACCTGTGCGACGGTAGAAGAAACATGATAAGATCAGTACTAAACGTCCACTCGTATACGTTGAATAATAGGTATAATACGCTCCCACTCTTCCATCGCCTACAGACACCGTAAGGTCAGTCTTGGTAGGGGATGAGTCTCGGATGGCTTACAGATTGGTAGAATTCAATCTCCCCGTCGACAAGATTACTTAGCATCTCTTTCATCTCCGCTTCCTTTGAATATTGGAAAACAGTTTGCTCCCTTAGTGTCTCATCGCTGAAGGCATCAGAAGTTTCATGTGCAGTGGTAACCGCGTCTTGGAGCTAAGTTTCGTAGTGGTTTTAACTTTGAAATGCAATAGAAAACTACAAACCTCCTTAATCTTGAGGTCCAGTTTTCGCATCTTCTCTACGCGGCTACGATCGTCATCTGCACCGCGAATTGCATCCACCCTATCCTTAAGGTAAGCACTGAGTCCCAACCCAGTGCTTCCTGCGTGACCAGATATGACCGCCGACAAGCGGTCACGTTCGAGCGTAACACCAGACAAGTAGTCAGATAGTTCTTCAAAATCGAGTTGCTTCTGATCGCGAAGCCTCAAAACAGCTCGATTTGCATGGGAATATGTGAGCAGCGAGTGAAGATGTACGAGAAATGGGTCAGTGGTTGTCTGTGTCTGGCGGGCAAGATGTCATAGGGGAAAGGAACATGAGAGCGTGCCATACCTTGTGACGAAGAAGCGCCGAAAACTCGAGAAGGGTGTTCGAGAAGTGATTAAGCGGATCTGTAATTCCTGACTCTAGAAATCCGAGTCCTTGAACGGCGACAGCTAAATCATGATAGTCGGCCGTAAGGTCTTCACCGGATTCCAATTTGCCTCTCGTTTAGCCTCAGATTTCCCTATGAATGATGCCAACCCCACCAACTTACCATTTGTCCGCCCACGGATACGATTCCAAAGGCGTTCACTGAGGACAAGGCCGTCCTCAAATTTATCAACCGACTCGCGCATATGCAAGAAGCGTTCGTCTGGCTTGCGTACTCGGGCAAAGGCGTTTAAAAGGGTGTCCGAAATATTATCAATAATTCCGGGTGTGGGTTCAGGACCAGGAGGGTGTGCCAGGTGCTGGTGCATGAAGACATGCTATGACGACAGATGATAAGAACAGCCAGGGGAAAGACAAGCGGCATACCCATTCCGTAGACTCGAAAAATGCACGAACAAGTGTACTGCGTTGAAGTGTGGGATGTCGTGCTATTCGCTGCAAAAACCGATGGAGGCTTGCTGGGGTCAGCTGGAGGAACTTGAAGCTCCTGAGTAAACCCACTCTAATCGACGACGCTCCATGAATTCAGGACTGAACCTATCACCGGTAATATACTCTAAAGATCATTCAGTGCTAGATAAAACATCCAACAGAGAGGCTTACCAAGCCGGTGTTTGTCCGGGAGCGCCGGGACCACGCATGCGGGAAAGTCCTTAACTAAGTGATCTCGGAGGAAGACGAAATCCGTGAATCGTCGACGGGAGGAGGGATTTGGCGAGGAGAATATAGGAAGGTTCGTCTTTGGCTAGAATAAGCACGGAAGGCACACGAAAGGAAGAACGTTTCAGACCTTTGCGGTGACAAGGTAGGATACGTATGCGTCCTTGGTCTCTGCGAGCTCCTTGACGGGATCCTTGACCATCGTGATGAGGTGCCCTTCCCACTTGGGATCGTGAGGCCCACGGGGCTCCTCGACGCCAGCGGTACTCTGCTTGAAGCCAGGACCCGTGGAATGTAAGCGGGGATCGACATCATAGGGTGCTGAGGCAGATTCCCAAGTCACGCTGTCGAAGACGTCCTCGTCGTCGCCGTGCATGGCTGGCTGTCGCGCGCTAAGGCGGTGCTGTCGGTGGCGGTTGTTGGCTGCAGCGATGAGACGGGAGCGAGTCCGCCGTTGTGAGCACGTGACAGCGCCGCGTTAAGCTGCGGAAGAGGGTGTCGCACAACAAACCAAAACAAACACTTTCCGCTGGCCCGCATGGCTTCGTCCTTGCTGGCGTTGCTCGGTGCCGTGTCGCTCGCCGTCGCCTACAATGTCCCCTTCTCCGACTCCGACTACTCCAGGCAGGTGTGCTCGGGCATGTGGGGTGGCCCCGAGACCTCCATCAACGGTGAGCATGAAACACCGACGTGTCCCCTGATGAACTTACTTTTGTCATCAGTTACATTTGATGCTGGTTTGTCTCATGGTCAGGTAGCCATGGTCATATACGAATGGAAAGACGTCAAGTATCTAGGCAGGATCACGTCAGAAACAGACGATTCTCTCCCCGTGAGTTGTGCCAGCATTGCTGGGGTCGTGGTCCGACCTCATCTTAGCAGAAAACATACGTTTGCACAACCGACGCTGTGAACTCTGGTCTATGCTCCTACGATGATATTGGGAAATTTATCTTTAGCGCAGAAGATCCAAACGACCATACACTCATTACTCAAACGAGCTTTTGGACCGCAAGTGTTACTCTTAACCCAACAAGTGACGTGGAAGGTGGCTCAAACTCTCTTTGAGATGATCCCAAAGGAAATCTGACTCCTCCCTTCGAAGATAACGCGTCTCCCCGGAGCCTATGGGGTGCTGCATCAGTCGCAGCTTCCTCTACGCTGCGAGATAGCGATTCCCTAAACCCCAACCCTTCGGGGGTTCTAGCTTACACGTCTCCTATAGAGTACCAAGTCCGTAAAACGGGATATTATTGCGTAGGTAAGTAAATCTTCGTCATATGATTAAAGTCATGTCATATCCTTTCTCTAGCTATTGTACCTGTTACTGTGATGACCTCAAAAACTGCCCGTCAAACACCGTCTGATGTTATTTTCCACCCAAAATACAATGGTTCCGTTCTTTTCAGAAATACTTTTGACGGTCAGCTTCCTGCAGCTGACTATCCAAAAGTTGACGTAAGGTATCCCTATAATCAGTATCATAAAATTAACTGGGGATATCGTATAGTTTTATTTTGCCATGTTTCTTATATATGCGCTATTCGGTTTGGCATGGGCGTATATCTGCCACAAGCACCTCACGGAACTCCTACCTATCCAGGTGTGTGACTAATAAGATGTCCATCGTCTTCTCACCTGTGTGTTGTGCAGTACTATCTATCAGGTCTGGTTGGATTTTTGGTAATAGAGATGGTAGCGAATTGGGGTGAGTACGCATTTCGTTCGTAAGAAAGTCTCACCTAAAAGGTGACAGTGTATTATAGATATCTTAATGCACATGGCAAGAACGTGGCGTCTTCTCTCTTCCTAATCGTTGGTCAGTGCATTCTGTTCGGCTAAACCAACATGCACTGAACTTTTATTCGCAGTCGCTATACTCGACGCTGGCAGGAATGCATTATCCTTTTTTATGCTCCTAGTGGTGTCGCTTGGTCTTAGTGTCGTCCGAGAATCTTTGGGAAAAACGATGATGAAGTGCCAACTCCTGGCTGGTGCACACTTTGTCTTCGGAGGTGCGTCATTTGAAGTGCAAGAACACTCACGCTCACTGTTCGTATAGTATTATACGCTGTTGGCATTGTCGAATTAGAGCTGGAATCGACTTCGGCGTTGATACTCCTTCTGTTCATCATACCTTTGGCGTTTACGCTCAGCGGTTTTCTCATGTGGATCCTGTATGCTCTGAACGGTAGTGTTCTCTCGAGTCTGGCGCCAAAACCATTAACCCCTTTATTCAGGCACAATGACACAATTGACCATCCGCAAACAACGGTACAAATTAACTATGTTCAGACGATTGTACTACATCCTGCTTGCAACGGTCGTCGTGATTGCCATATTTTTCGTTGTGTCATCTCTGGCATTTTCCGACAGGCTGGCTGAAGGTTCGTTGTCTGATGACGCTCAAGTTCGCTTTTGATGTCGAAACTTCATCACTTTGTAGATTATGCTGCTAAATCTTGGCGTCTGCGCTGGTGGCTACTTGACGGGTACCTCGCAATACTTTATTTCATTTCATTCTGGTCGGTCGCATATCTTTGGCGGCCAACTGAGAACAACAGGAGATAAGTTATTTCCCCTTTTTTTTCAACACTATCATACTTACTTGTAGCGCGAATATCTACGCTTGCCATGTCCGAGGAGATCACGCAGGAAGATGAAGAAGCTGAAGATTATGATCTTGAAACCCTGCAACGTCGAACCACAACTCGGGAAGACGATGAAGTGACGTTGGTCAATAATCGAAGGGAGCCAGAGGCTCTTGCGGAGGATCATGTTGTCTTCGAGATTGGTGATGAGGATGCTGGCAGCGACAATGAAGTCGAGGGTGCAGCTAAAAAACACCATGGAGAACGCGAATCCATTAAAGGGAACGAGGCAGCAGACGAACGGGTGGGTCTCATGACTGGAAGGCAACATAAGGATAGAAGTGATTAAATCATCGCGAGTCATTCATTTCCACTTAGTCTATTATATCGTCTGAATCTGTAGAATACATGGACTCGGTCGCTGCCTGACTTTTAATCTTAACCCTAGGAAGAGTCTCTCACACGACCCGTAGACACTGTGTACAGTCGAGCTGCGATGTTCATACTTTGAAGCTCCTGTTGAAAAAGTATCGGATAAACGAACCAAAATGCCAAAATGCTCGAGACAAACCTGGAATAGCAATTTCGCCGCATAGGGAATGTACAGTTGAGAACATGCAGTCTTGTTCTTACAGGCACGGCACTATGAGAGTGTATTAGTTGCAATGCTTATTAGCGTGGATTAGTTTACCTCAAAGGTTTGTTTTTTCTATAAAGACGGCATGAGTAATACGATAACATATAAATCATACGGTGCTCACCAAGTTGGCAATCGCAGTGAGACCGCAACTAACCAGCGAGTCAACCTTGTGAACAGAGAAACGACAAAGAATACGTACATATCGCAAACGTGCAACCGATAAGCATCACTGGCTTCGAACAAGCGCTCTTTCAAGAACGCAGCAACACCATGCGAGATCATACAATCACGTTCCATCTCTCCGAAACGCAGACCACCATCACGACTACGACCCTCCACAGGTTGCCTCGTTAAAATTTGTACAGGTCCTCTCGCGCGAGAGTGGATCTTGTCATCCACCATGTGCTTGAGGCGCTGATAATAAGTTGGACCGAGATATATCTGGGCTTGAAGCTTTTTGCCTGTGTGGCCATGATACATGACTTCG
>JBBPKM010000775.1:0-12017 GCA_038089255.1 Austroboletus rostrupii | reverse complement strand
AATGTGCTGAATGAGGCAGTGTCATTGTTCTGGCTGCAGGACAGGCATGGCAGTGCTTAGGAGGGGCAGAATCAACCATATGCTACATGATCTGCTGCCTAGCAACTCATCTGAGTTACAAAGTCCCAAAGGCATGCCCTAGCTGGGCCAGCTGGCTAAGACAGTGAACTACTTAGCTGAAATACTAACTATCCTATAGCCGAAATACCAGGTGTATCAAACAGGCCCTTATGATAAACACATGTTTTTATCTTTACCTCATAAACAGTTATTTATGCTATTGGATGGTTTTTATCTATAACCAAACATGTACATATAGTACAACTAGTATATAAACCTCCAAGATAATGGAACTGGCTCTCCAATTCTAAAGTCTTAGAGATTTCTCTTTAAGCATTCCTTCTTCCTGAGAAGTGACTAAGTCATTGTCACTAAAGCTTTACATCTAAAGACCTTTGCCTATTTCTTTGGCATTGGATTGAGGTGTTTCACTTAAATTTCATCATTTGCTTGTATTTTCCCTTAATATAAATATCAACCATCTTAGTCTCTTCTTATTGCTCTTTACCAACTTCATTTGACTTTGCTTCTCTATCCTCTATCTCTTTCATCTCTGTTCTCTAGTCTCTCAGTCTGCCATTCTACAAGACTAGGTCTGATCAAGGGCATGATATATAAGCTCTACATCAAAACCAAGTATAATATCAAAACTCCATTCTATTCTTGCAGGTCCCCATGCCTATTACTACTTATCTTTTGTCTCTTCTATTAGTATTCCACTTTCTCCATATTAGACTTGGCTAGAGAAGTGCAGTCAGATTTGGGACTTTAACAACATCCTTAACTAGATCTAGCCTTGCAAAACATCAGACCAAAGACTATAGATTGGAGATAATAGAAATAAAAGACAAGAAAAATAGAGTCAAACCAAGTTAACAGAGATTAATAAAGAGAAACTTAGTACAACACTTGTATTAAAGGAAAAAATATACAATAAGCAGAAAATTTTAAGTACAAAGTATATAAAGAGTTCATGTAAAAAACATAAGCATATAAATTAGAGAGCATAGTGGATCTGAAGCATAGAAGAACTAGAAGTAACAGTTATCAAAGGTAAGCATAATAACAGAAATCATAATGAAATGCATAGATATATATGAAATGTATCTTAAAGAGAATAACATGGAGTGAAGTTGTTGCCTGCCAAAGATGAAAGATCTAAGATCATTGCATATTGAAGATAAAGAGTGAAGCTTGAAAAAGGGTGAATGAGGTTGGAGATAAGTATACAGATATGACAATCTCTGATCTGAGACTTTGTGAGTGCATCTAAAAAAGACTAAGAGGAAATTAGCCAATTTTAAAGAAAATCAAAGCTAGTATATTTTTGACAAATTTAACATGCTCAACTAGAGATATAAGGTCTCCATTATTTAAGGTTGTTACATATCAAAGATGAGAGTGTGTTGCAGAAGAAGCTCAAAGGAAGGCAAATAAGGTTAGAGGAGAGTTTATGGAATATGGCAATAACCAAGAATAACCAGCTCTGAGCCAGAAAACCTATGATTTTTATTTTGCAATCACCCCATCACCTATGCATAGCATCCAAATAGACAGTCCTTTCCAACATAATGTCATTCACTCATCTCACCACAGCTTGTACACACATATATATAAGCAAGCAATCTCAAATTAATTATTCATGATATTTTATACTACAATTATGTTTTGAAACATATTTTAATCACCACAAAAGTCTGAAAATCCTGCTGTGTAAGGTAGTTACGGTGGGATTAAAAAACCTGTTACAAGAGCATAATACATGGCTCGCAAGGAAATGAGCTTGACAGAATCAATGACTGCATGAAAAAAGGAGAGAACCGAAGTAGAACATTTAGCATAGGTAAGCTATCGACGTTGAGGTGAGAAATAAGCCTTGAGCGTTCGGCACGGACGAGCACCCATGAGCGCCATACGATCATAGCAGATTCGCATCGTCAAACGATGTATTGCCGCCTTTGCTCGTGACCGATCGAGATGAGCTGCACGGGTGTCAACTGAAATAGCTGTCGTCAGTACCCCACCCAGTCACCCAAGATACATGACTGAACACTGACCAATTTTACTCTGGAGGACCTCAAGAACTTTGAGAAGTTGTTCGAGGGGTGACGGCATTTTGTTTATTTTACTAGGACTTCCTGATGCCGAGCCGGCACTGGCTGACTTCATTAAAGCGCGCTCTTCCTCAACGTACGGAGCAATGTCAGTCAGCGCAATGGATAGCACATAGACATAATGTTCTAGCTCTTCATAATCCATCGATTCATTCGTGACATCGAATAACCCATCAGATCCGGCGTCAGGGGAGAGTAATGTTATAAGAGGTTCAAGAGTAGGTGCCTGGTCCTGAATGATCGCAGTTGAGCTCATTGAAGTGCTAGTTCACTAAAAACACACCTTCAGGGGAATATACGCGGGAACTAGGAGGCTGTACGCTAAACATTGTGCTATGCGCCTTGTTCGGCCACTACCACTGGCAAAATAGGAGACCAGTTGTGCCTTGTTGCTAGGCACCAGCTGTCTAGCGAAGCTGAGCACTTTCTCATGGACGTCATGGAACTGAAATAGCTCAATGTTTTGTATGGGGTCCGAAAAAAAATAGTGTTACCTACAATGTCATCCGTGGCGCCATCATTGCAAACCACATCCATGGTAACGTTCAGCTGCGTGCGCAGCTCGCCCGAAGTCAAGGGATCGAGTCCAATGGCAACGAGTATTAGCACTATATTTGGTATGTCTTTGGAAGAAAAAGCCTCAGCACTGGATCATTTTATGAACATGCAAATTGACATTATAAGGATGGTCCCTACTGACCAAATTGCCGCCGTCATTATCCTAAGGAATCTTTGTATAGCTTCATAGAGTATCTCATGGCTGAGACAGTTCTTCTGAGTAAGCTCCGCAGTCATTCCGAGCCCCTCGAGCACGGAGGTGTTTGCACCTAACTGGGCTAACGCAAACAGTATAGCAGTGACAGGCATTTGTACCTTCCGTGGTTTAAATCCCCACAAATCGCGGAAAGCGATGTAGACTGCGTCGGAAACCCGAGGAGACAAAACAAGAGCTGTAAAGCCGTTAGGTAACGAAGATCGATTTCAAGAATGACCAACCAATAGTAAGAAGCTGAGGAATGTTTGACAGTATAATTTCACTAGGAACAGCAAGAAGTGATCCACCGCGGATGACCAAATCCACGAGCGAACCATCTAAAGGGTAAGCGGTCAATTTTATACCAACTCTAGAGCTTAGAAGAGACCTGCCATCTCTCCTGAGAAGTCCGTCTAGAGAAGTCAAAATCGGATGACCCGATAATGGTGGAATTGTTATTGAATCAACTACCATATCCTCATCCGAGGATCTTGTCCACAAAGGAACGCCCGACATCACTTCCTGGTCTGCCCTGTGTACCCTTTCTTTCTTGTCCTTGTTCCCAGCAAGTATCTTATCGATAGCTTCACCAGCGGCAGCGCCCAACATCTTTGACTCACGATCTCCAATGGTATAGCCCTCCACAACGTCGGGACCAACAGGACTCGGCGATCGACGAGATTCGTGTACAGCTTTCCATGCCGCCTGCTCGTCTGCAAGAGTTTCGAGTTCATCGTCAGAGAACCTTTCGTGAGAGCCTTGCCTGATCGCTTCTTCGGCAAGACGAATGCTAGCTCCACGTTGCTCCTCTAACTGCTTCTCACGCAAAAGAGCATGGATCGGGTTTGATGTCTTTGATTTCTTCCGGCTTGATGAGAAAGAGACCGACTTTATCACGCCGACGGAGTTTGATGGCTCGTCAATGGCAAGGGGCAGCCAAGAGGCAACCGGTACATTGACAATTGCTTCCAGGTCGCGTGGCGCCGGATTAGGGAGAATAAGCTCCTCCTCGTCCGACTGACTGCTGTAAACGATTTCCTTGCCGGAATGTAAGGGGGATGCGACGATATCGGCCGAAGAGCGCACACGTTTGCGCGTGACCATCGCCGAAATATTGTGGATATGAGGTGCGCCTGGCCAAAATTAACGAGTAAACAAAGTGCAAGTGCAAGGGAGTGCTTACTGAAATTCGTGGTCGGCTCACGATCAGGAGCTTTCGAGCTGCGCGTCGCTCGTTTTGTCCGCGTCGTAGTCGCACTGCCTCCATGTACAGCTGACCCCTGGCCGAAAAAGTCGGTCAGTTTTTTGTTCTTGTTTTCCGATAAATGTTTTGCGGGCATTTTGAGTGCTGTTAGACTGCCTGTGACGGCCGATAGAAAACTCGTGCGTCGCGACACGCTCCTACACAGGATTCAGGAAAGACGCGTGACGTGACCAAACGCGTTACACGTGCCACTTTGTTGGAGTAATGTGCACCCTCCATCTCACAAGTATGTCAGAGCCGTGGCATTCAGATAAGTACGACCAATGCCTCGCATTTTTCCAGTTCCTTGATTGGTAGACATTCACCGTCTCAGCTGAATCCATGCCATCGCTTTTACACTTAATTTCTGTCTTTTTTCGCCCCCTTTTTTTTTCGCTGTCCATTGCTTGTTTACGGTCAAATGAAATAACTTTGTATCTAAATTCTCTCATCTCGCGAAAACGAGTCCGTGATAAGCAAATCCTGGTCGTCGCTCATGTTAGCACATCGTAGGCAGCTCGTTGTGATTGCCAAACACTAACATCAGGTGCAAATGGCCACGCATCGAATGCCTCAACAAGCGCTGCCCAGTCTTCTACTTCCATTTTCCGTACAGGTTTCGAAGTGTCTATCGTCCGACGTCCGCCAGATGATCCATCTGTAAGTGTACTCAACAGAGTGGATGCCCCGGGGGCGAGATGACTACCAAACAATGAGTATAAACATGAATCACCCAAACCTGACATACGAGATAGCACGGTGCAGTGGATTTGATTTGAGGACGTATAGCTTGCGCAAGCAGTAGTCCCACTTGTCGAGAAGCCCCCTTTTGATGATCTATTCATCTGTCAATGGTCGTCTAACTGTCGGAAACTGGTAAGATCACCTGCTCTGACAATGGCTTCATCGTTACAGCTACCATATTTCTATTTTGCCTATTCTTCTTCGACCGACCTTCCGTGGTAGCGATGTTTGGCGGCCAAAAGTGCTCTTCGTATGGCTGAAGAATAGTTGAAGGCACAACTTCTTGGAACGAAGAAACAGCTTCAGCTATTACAGATAGCTTACACCGATTTTTCAATTTTTCAGTCGTGCTCGTATCTGCCGATATACGCTGCGACAGTCTGTCAGAACGACCTAGGCAGCAACGATGCGACACACCTCCCACACGAAGTCATGCATTACATAGCTCATAGGAACTCTACCGTAGCGAAAGAGCCAACCTCGGTCGGGTACCAAACGTAATAGCTGCGCAATAAGTTGTTCGCCATAAATCGACGTCGGGAGGTGTGCGATAAATTGAAGTGGGGGATCAGCTGACAATGTGAGTAAATTAAGCCAAATCATTCCTGCAAACATAAGCATAAGCATGACCTACGTTCGTGCCAACTGGAGGTTTCAATGTCCGATAGATGGCCTTCAGCCTCCAAGCTGTGATATGTACCCCATGAATGACCGTCCCACGGGAGGACTTGTACGCGAGGGTCCATTTTCTGCAGTGGCTAAACACATTTATGTTGTTTAGCGCGGCATGTAGGCGGTAAAATGAATGGACATACCCAAAGGCTGTCAAGAAAACACTCGGCATTTTGGAGAACGATGATTTTGCGTATCCGTTCCCTCGGTAGCTGCATCAAGGCACGGGTCAATACCCCTGGTCCTACAGGAACGATGTCAGCCAAAGGGCGAGTGGCAACAAGATGCGACATGCCTGGAAATGCTTCAATGAGGACCTTGTCTTTCACGCCAGCGGGAACGAACGCCTCCGCTACCTGGGCCGCTGCGACTGGGTCGCGGAGAGAGACATGGTGTTTGAGGAGTTGTGCGCTTGCTGCTGTAGGGAATACTGGTACGGCGCTGCAACGTCTTGCTGCGACGGAAAACCAGCGTCTGGAAGGCAAATGCATCGTTTTACTATTTGCTCATTTTCCAACTTTGGGTTCCGTTACGTTATACATAACCAGGTTAGGATGCTACGATGTGGTCATTCGCATAAAAATTATGGGCTAAGTGCGAGTGAATATGAAGACAAATATATCTACATAGTGCCATCTAAGTTTGCATCTAGACAAATGTCCCTCTAAATAAAATGCAATGAGTGTGATGCACGAAAACAGAGGTGGTTTGTACGTGATGAAAGAGCACTTAAAATGCTATGCGTCCGTGTTCTTCGATGGTCGGTTGTCGGCTATGTGATGGTGGTTGCGTGTAAATTGGTGAAGGAGGATGCGAATATCGAGGCGATGATGCGTTCGTCGACGAGTACTGTGATTGTGAAGGAGTGCGGGAATGTCCAGCAGATGGCTGGAAGGACCAACGCCGAGGTAGGAGTGAACCGAGTGTCGTAGAGGCTGACTCCTCGGAATAGGTACTATTCTCCTCCGTAGTGGCAATATCCGAGGGGCTTTCTGGATACGGTTGATTAACATTCGGGTCTAACGGAGTACTCCTCTCTGGCGTTGGGTTTCTAGGCCGTTCTGTATCTTCTCTCTTCTCTCCTTTCTCCAGAGACGACACATCTGAACCTAGTTCTTTATGTCGCCAAAGTCTTGCAGGCACTTTTGCCAAACCCAAGTTTACAAGAGTGTTGACAAACATGACGATGACGGCGATAGAAATGATGACGCCACTAACAATGCCAATCGCCACACGAGGAATCGCCGCAACATGCAACTTCTGAATGAATGCAATGAGTAGGCCTGTGCATACGACGCGAGTGAGCGCCAAATATATTGAGAGAACGTCGGACGCTCTAGTCTTGTGAGGTCTAAGAGCCAGCAGGTAGACGAGAATTGCGCATTCGATGATAACGAAGGCAATGATTTGTACCTCTCCGCTTGCTTGGGCAAAGGCGGTGAATACGGCTTTCACAAGAATGCAGACAAGGAATGGCATTCCCGCAAAATATCTCTCCGAGCGGTAGAGGGCAAATAGAGGGCCGTATGCGGTGACAATATTGGGCTGTGTGTACAACGTATATGATGTATCCCGAGTCGCCAGGCGAACGACACGGAAAATGGAAAAACAAAGATAGCCAAGCACTCCTGAAAAGAGCACCACTGAAAGCAAGATTGATAACCAAGAGTCCTTGAGGGTCCATTGGTACAACGCGAAGATACTGACGGGAGTGACTACAATGAGGCACTAGTTCAAACGAATAAATATCTCGTGGCCAGAAAGTCGCTTAAACTCACCGCTCGCAACAACCACATCTGGGCAAATGCTGGATATAGCTCCTTTCGACGCAAGAAGTCGGAGTGCTTCCACCACCGGCTTGCAAACAGTATGATGCCGTAACCCAAAGCAAGGAACGCCGCCAGGATAGCCAGGAGCATTAAAGCAACAAGGAATACAGTCATGAACGCGTTGGCCGTTGCGATGCCCAAATACCCAACATAGATAGGGACACCGGCCTCGAGTACATTACTAGACGTTGCAGTGACAAGTTGGACCGTCCCAGCGCTATCAGCCTCTAGAACATTGCCAGAAATAGAAGGCGATAGAGAATCTCGGGTAGCTAAATTTCCGAGTGCCAGTAATGCACTTTCCACTTGATTCGTCGTTTGATGACCGGCAAGAAGCATCACCACGGCGTTATAGGGGCTCAATTGTCTATTGACTAAAGCCACGGCTGAACCAGAAGACGCATCCGCCATATTGCCTCCGGTAAGATGACGCATATTGTTGATCGAAACCTGAATTGGGGAAGTTACGGAAGCCGGAAACAGACCCAGTGCCCATGAGAAGTTAGTGGCGAAAGCAATGTAAACGGATGAGTAGTTGAGATCAAGAAGAGCAGTCGAAGCCACCCATTGGAAGAGATAAATGACGTCGAACAAGCGATATGGTGCCAATGCCTCGGGTGATCGAGAATACCAAATAGCGGAAAGAAGTGCGAGAATGCCCATGGCACCGGTAGCCCACTCAACCGCCACCTGGTGTGCTGACCACCCGTTAGAAAGGGTTGCCTGAACACAGGCTTTAGGTTGGCCAGTAGAGACATCGGTGAGCGTGAGTTGAACAAAACTGCAACATGGTGAGAAACGGGATATAAAAACTAGTGGACGAAAACTCACGCCTCGAGGTCTGGGATTCGAAAGGCTATGTCCGGGATCTTTTCAGTTACGCCCAGGGAAGAGGGAAGAGGGAGGGAGTCCGACCCGCTGAAATTGTACGTTGGTAGTGGGCACAATGCACCGCCGAAGAGAGAGCAAATATCAAGGGTGAAATTGAAAGGATGCATTCCATAAACGTTTAGCATGATGTTAGCGGACACGCTGACATTAGGTTCCTGGAGAAAGATGACATATAATTGGAACCAAGGAAAGATGGGCGGCGACTCACGACACTGGCGGCAGAGATGTTGAACCATATGGACGAATTCTGTTGGAAATATGCGACATCGAATTGCTGTATAAGGAGTGCATCGGGTTCTGAACAGTAAGTAACAGACGACGTAACTAGAGAGAGGATGAATGAGGCGTTCTGCGGGAAGGGAGGAGAACAAACGCACAGAGCAAACCGTCCCCCGCGGAAGCCTGAACAGCGGGGACAAGAAGGAAAAGGGGAAGAAAACGTCGCATCCGGGCGACAAGCATGATAATGGAAACCGGAGGAGTCGGGAACAAGGGGTGGATGGGCCAGCTATCACGAGGATGCTAGCCCCTCACTGAGACAAATATATAATGAGCTGCGTGTCGAGAGCATTGTTTTAATTGTACTCACATGTCTATTGTTGACAAGGCTGTGGTTACCAAGGCGAGGCTTTTGTTCTCGAAAATACAACACCGCTTAGGACGGGGTGAAGGAGAGAGAGGAGTCGTGAGAGGTGGAGAGTCGAATCATGATCTGTGGTCTTGGTCGACATCATTTCAACACTACAGTGGCGCTGTTATTTTTCGGCCCGCTTCACAAATGGCAGGATTAGGCCGAAATCGGCCAGCGATGTGTATATACTGTGGCTGTACCTTTACTAACCACTACACCGACCCGGGAAGACCTTTGCACCCTAAGTGCCAATGGGGTAAGGAACCGGAAGGCATACTACGGAATGCACTGCAGCACTGCCGACAGACGCGATGAGTCGAACTGCTTGCAAAAAAAAATACAGCTTCACTTGTCGACCTGTGGAGCCTCGGGGCCGAAAGATGCCCACTCATTCACTCTACACACCAAGTTCCATATCATGCGTTGGAGCAATGGCTGGCCTATCGACATCTTCGGTTGGCGTACTGTTCCCGAATTGAACAAGTCTATTTAAAGGGACACTGGCAAGACGTTCTAATCGTGGTATCAAACCAATGCAGGACCTCTCCGTCGCAACCGAGCACCCCCATCATCTCCATCATATTGATTCTATAACAAAGGTGAGCGCGCAAGGCTTGGTGTGCGACAAGAAACATGCCTTGGAGAGCATTGTTCAGCTTGTTCACACGCGACGATACGCTGAGGTCAATGCTCTTGTCACCAAAGTCTACCACGATCCCACCCATGAGAGATGGGTTAACCTAAAATGGTATGAAAACCTGCCCAGCGATGAAGTACTAAACGCAAACCTTGTTGAGCACCTTGAGCGACTTAGCGTGTTGGGCAGCCTGCGATTGCCTGAGAATGGACTCGAGCTTGGCGGCGGCGTCTCTTGGGAGGGGTGCGGCGGAAGTAACGATGACCTCCAACTCGCCCTTGTACTTGGCAACAAGCTCGTTAAAGCCTTCGATGACGCCTTGGGTCTCACCCAGCCTGCCATTTTCGGATAGGACGGCAAAGAGGTTTTTGGTGACATCGGAAACGGGCTCCTTCTTCGGTCCCTCGGCCTTTGCATAGAGTTCAGCGAGACCAGAGGCGCGTTCTTTTGGAGAGAGGGTCGGGTTTGAGATGAACGCGTTCAGGTTGGGGGAGTCGGCAATGGACTTTGAGATGGCGCCGAGCTCACTCTGCACCTTGGAGAGGACCTGGGGGGACCTTGCGAGGGCAGCAGAGTAGAGTGCATTGGAGTACTTGAGGGCGATGGTGGACGCGGCACGGCGACCCAGGGCGGAGGCGACGACGGTGGAGGCTGCAGGCAACATTGGGCAGAGCGGGCGGGGCGGAGTCGGAAGGAAGGAGAATATTTGTCCGGGGTTTCCCGAGAGTCCTCGATGTTGTATTTTCGCACGCTGTCTCTGCCAATTATTATCATGCCAGCCGTCAATGGTGCGCATGTCAGTACTTGCAAGCCTCGTCCCTATTTCGTCCTCCTTACAGGCTTTGGTGTGAGTCCGCCTTACCCAGTACTTTGATTTATTTCATCCCTCTGGCTCGCACCTGACACACCGAAAAGCCTTTCTCCCGCTATCCTGTTAATCCCTCCTGGCTAGCCGTACAACCCCTCCACAACACCGTCATACACGTAGAGGTGCCCGAAGACTCCCTCTCTCCCGACGGCCCTCGAGATCCCCCGTCATCAGACTCGATCGCTGATCCAACATCAACCCTTCGAGAAGTCCGTATAACCGCCCTTAACATACCTGTCACCTATGACGATGTGCTGTCCGTCGTCCCAGGCCTCCACGCCCGTCCCCCGACTCTTCCTCTTATAGAAAATGCCTCGCCCCCTCCCCCACATGGCTATGATCTCGTTCTTCACGTCGGCGTCGCCGGCCGGGGGCCATTGCGCATCGAAAGAACTAGCCACAAATTTGGCTACAACATGAAGGACGCCAAGGGCGCGCATGCACCAGCCGTCCGCGTTGCACGTGAAGAACCCGTACGGGGCCCTTCTGAACCTTCTCCCGCCGAGCGGATAGAAAGGACACGTCTGGGGTATAAAATAGAAGGCCCCATCGACAGCGGTGAAGCCCCGAAACGTGGCTTTGGGAAAGGTTATGAATCTTTCCCTGACGAGATTCATACAGAGGTCGACGTGGAAAAGCTCGTACTTCATCTCAAAAAATCGGGCGTAGAAGTGAGTCCAGTGTCTCTATCCGCGATACGATCTCGTGAATGCCTGATCGACCCTTTTGCAGCAAGTTTATTCATCTCTCGATGCTGGTCACTACTTGTGTGACTTCATCTATTACTGCTCATTGGCAGAGAGCAGACGTTCCATCTCCAAGACCGATAAGCCAACCACTCGGGTCCTTTTTATACACTGCCCTCCGGTAGATCAACCTCTGAGCACAGCGGAGGTTACTGAGGCCATAAAGATGTCTATTATTTGGCTTTGCACTTCTCCCTCCTCGTGATTGTAGCGTGCCGTTGTTCTTGACGATACCAGCTTTTCCTAGGAGACAAAGGGGACTTTGCAGTAGGATATCCTTGCTCCGTTGTCTCTGACAGAGTCATAGTATTACTTTCCATTCAGTCTTTCTCTCATTGTGTTGCGTAGCTACTTGGTATGCCTCAGGAATTGGTCGGTTGTGTCGTATAGTTGCTTACGACCGTTGAGTTAGATTTGCCATTGCCAAGCTAGTCTGTTCGGTGTTGATCGGACTTATCATGCACCATCGACATGGGCAGACAGCCTGCGAAATTACATCCAGGGCGTCCGACAAGGATATAAATGACCAGTCATGGCGAGTCTCTCAGGATACCGTTCCTAGCAGAGGATGGCTACCAACATCACTTTTCATGAAGGTATACACCAAACCGCCGCACCTCCGGGGCCGACTGACACCGCGTAGGCTCTGTCACCGCCGCCGAGCGATTCGACTTGCTTCAACAGAAAGGCGTTACCATCTGGCTAACCGGTCTCAGTGCGAGCGGCAAGGTTTGTGCGCTGATTTAATCATCTTTTGATCTGGCCTTTATCTCAGCGGTGCTCTCTCTAGTCTACCATCGCTTGTGCTCTCGAACAGCACCTTTTACA
>JBBPKM010000774.1:1306-12023 GCA_038089255.1 Austroboletus rostrupii | reverse complement strand
TATATGGAGTCCATAAGTCTCACGGCCAACATCTGTCGGATATTTTTTTGGGCTAGCGGTGTAGCGAGCCATTGGAGTCGCACCCACCTATTAAATAATCCCAACTTCCACTGATCCAGGCTCCAGCAATTCCGGCGTCTCTCAACCTCCTCTTTGGATCTTGAGCGCGTCATACTTCTGCGAGATGGTCTCACTGCCTTTGTAGCTCCAGTAGGCTCTTTCGCTGGGACCCACTACACCATCTTCCCCGTTCTCGCAATATCACTGTACCCAGTCTCCCACACGCTGGGTTATCGAGTAGAAAATAAAATTTCCCTTTTTTTTTTCACCCACTCAGCCCACTTGGCATGGTATGTGATGGCTGGTGTGACGAGGCGATTTACGATACCGGACTCGAGCACTAATATTCCTCCAGGTGATCGTGCCCGCATGCTCACGAGGATCGACAGAACCAATGTCTTGCGCACCGCATGGGAGTCAGCGTATGGCTCTCGCTATATGGTGCTCCTTGTAATGCTGAGACCCTAGACGTCGTCCGGGGAGCCTCAGACGCTACCACCTTGTGCGTGCTTCACACGTTGGATTACAAGGAAAAACGAACAATTCAAACTTCAAATATATGAAACC
Organism: Austroboletus rostrupii; assembly: GCA_038089255.1. NCBI lineage: Eukaryota > Fungi > Basidiomycota > Agaricomycetes > Boletales > Boletaceae > Austroboletus > Austroboletus rostrupii. Next base: position 11,396 of record JBBPKM010000774.1, on the reverse strand, counting down.
ACTTCAGAGTCTTTACAGATTGAAAGTAAAACTAATCGCTAATGTAGATCCTAGCGAAACTCTCCGGCAGCAAAAAGAAGAGCAAAACAACGTTGCAAAGTTCGAAAGTATGCAAAGGCCCTATGTCATCAGTGAGCCACATAACGTCGTCAGCTCATGGGGGTGCGTACTTAATATCGGTTCGTTGGCGTGATCACAATCCACAGTAGGATTTGTCTACCCCGAACGATAGTACCTCGACTTTGCCGAGCTCGACAGCGTTGCCATCCGTTAAGTTGTTCATCGCTTCCTCGGAGAGGTTGAACCCTTCTCCGGCGTAGTCCACCGCCAAAGCATAGATGCTATTGCTAGTGTTGGGGTAAGTGATATTGTAGCACGTCCCGCAAGCGGGGGAGTCGTAAGTCACGCCGTACACTCCTCCGATGTTGGGAAAGGTGGGGAGGGATCCGAGGGTGGTATACCCTGCGGTGATGAGACCGTATTCGCCAGTGGAGCAAGCGACGTTGTCCAGCGAGAGGGAGGCATCGTCGTACGTGGTGTCGTACGTAAGAGGCTCGTACAAGATCGCTGGCTGTGCGAGAGTGGGGAGGGCTAGTGCGAGAGTGGCAATGGCGAGAGCGAGGAATTTCATTGTGATTATGGTGAGTGACGATTAGCCGAATGAAGAAAACGTGTTGAATGTACCAGGCAATAGGGATATGTCCGATTTCTAGCTGACCTTTATATACTCTGCCAAGTGGAACACACTGCGGAACGTGCGCCGCAAGTGCAGTACGCAATGTAGGCACCGGTGAGTTACTGCTCGGCGGAGTGGTCAGATGAGCGTGTGGGGCAGTGGAATAAATCTTAGGGGGCATGTCTATCGGACTGGGGTCGCCGCGTCCAACTTTGACTTTAACACTGGACAGGACTAACACAGGTCATGGACGGCGTTCATCAGGGTAATTTCATAATCTTGGTTTTCCCCCTGACCCCCTGTATATTTTTGCGTTGCGGACGGGATGAATGATGGACCGAATGACACTCTGTGCTGAAACACTCCGGAAAGCGAAGGAACTAATCACGTGTTAGACTTTTCAAAGACGACGGATTAAAATCTTGTAGCCGACTATATACCATGAACTTGAATGTTGAAGAACATAAGAAGTGACACGATCAATTTAGTTCCCTTGAGGTTTGCTATGAAAATTTCAGTTTTCAAATTTACACTTCATATTTAGCGAACGTGGACAAAGGTGGAACAAGATTTTTCAAGCAGAACTGGGAGGAAAGAATGGAGCGGTGTAAGCAATCGAAAAACTGCGCATTTCATGGTCTAGGAAATCTCATCAACACGTGTACCTAACGGTCGGGGATTATACTTCATTCTATGTAAGCATCCACTGAAGCACCAAACATGTTAAAGTAACCAACGAAACATTAACTCAGATTCAACAGGCTACTATTTGGCCAATATTCTGCTCTTCCCGTAGAGTTACCGTGCGCATTTGCTCTGATCTTGAGCCCATTGCATTGCACAGCATCACGGGGGTCGCCGACCGCGTCCTCTGCAGTATTTACCTGCTATTCCTCAGGTAGCACACAGAAGTGATCAAAGCCATATGTACGAGGTCGCTGAAGAGCACGAGGCGGCAGCGTCTGACCGTCGCTGATCTCCATCCGAGATTGGTTTCTTGTTGGGACGTGCGCATCTGCTCGATGTACGTCTCACAACGTTTCACGCAGGCTAATCAGAATGCACTCGCCCAGGAAATCTGACATCGTGACGGATCCACGCATGCTTGGATACGGTCGCTGTCATCGGAACTGATGGTTGACATATATCATCCAGACACACCCCTTGGAAGGCTTGGGAAGAGGACATACCTAGTTGACATGCACTACCTCCCCTTACTCTTTGCCAAAGACAGGCCCCACTGTTTGCGGACTGAGTCAGAACCCACAATTTTCAATTCCAAAACATATCTATTTAGTTTCTGATCCACGACACGCTAGTTGCTTGTGCCCCTGTATCATAAGTTGCCATCCTTGCCTTGTGCCTAAATCTGCAAACACAAATAATGCCCCTGGAGCAATCATTGGAACGTGTGTCGCATTAGTAGACGAGACAAGTGAATACACAGGGAAGGTGTGCCCGCCCTTTCGCAAATGATCCAACCAACTCATCCTTGCTAATCGATTATGCCGTCATGGTCAAGTCAAATGTGATACAACGTTCAGTATGTTCGGTCTTGCGACAGGCTTTGGAAACCTCTAACAAAGGGCCAGCCTCACACTTTTCGTCTTGTGAACCACTTAACATGGGAAGTCATTACCATCAGAAGCACCTGCTCGAAATTGCTGAATCCTCGAATATGACAAATCACCGGTCACCTTTGGTTCCAAAATATCGGTGATAACATCGAGATGCATTCACGAGTTCGTTCACAGCGACGTCAAGGGGCGAAGGGTACCGGTAAGATGTCACTGCTGATTTCTAAGATATCAGGTCCGCACAGTGGCTAGCTCGTCGGACTACACGTCGGTCCGTGAGAAATGTGTGCAACATATTTGCCGGTTTTCGGGACCTGCTTACATCACCCAGGCTCTCGAACGACACAAATCCAGAATTTGTGTAGAAGTAATGCCAAGTGTGGCATACAGAAAGGAAACCGACGAGGCAGTAAAACCTAGTGCTCCGCTTTAATTAAATACCTTGCCGTACCTAATTACCAATCTCGGTTCAGCAACATGCGCTTAACATGCGCTTACGCTTCCGCACCACTTGACCTTCGAGCTTCAGGATCAGGAGCTCTGCGAGCCTTACCTCAAGTTCTCACTGTTAGTCAATGCACCTCGCGTCTTGTACGGCTCTTGTATTGTCACTTTGCACTTTGTTAGACTGATGGCCCCTCACCACGCGCCGGCCAGAATCTGATTGTGTTCACAAACAGCGATTTCGGACGATGTCGAGCGCGACAAATATTTCACACTCAGGTCAACATGTTGACGGCAATAGTGCGCCACCTCGAAACAACTCCACTCGACAACGCGTGTCACGAATATATGCAGGGCCACGAGAACTTGTTGAGCCCCGATTGAATTTCGACGTCTTGTACCTCGTACGTGGACTGTCTTTCCTTTCCCGTTTCAGTTCTTTAACGATGTTAGCTTTTCTTTGTCTGTCATCCTCGGGACCTTTTAAGTTTTGCACGTACATGCAAGTTTATCCGAAAGACCTTGATGTCCAGATCTTCGGCGTTAATTTGGAAGGCGTCTCGCCGTCAAGTTAAGGATATGCCGGGGTGCCCGAGTGACTTGAGCGAACCGGCATATGCATATCTTGCTTTCTATCCTTATTGCCACGTACGTACAAATAATTGCTAAGTTGAGATGATCTAAAATGCAAAACAGGGATGTGGTGCCCTGACATCACAGATTTTTTGGCGTATGCGCCGGAGGTATTGTAAAAGGTGCAAACATAAACGGTAACTATTCTTGGATATTTGTCACGAGTCTGTGTTCACGAAAGAAAGCTTTTGCCATTACAGTTTCTTTCCTCTAAACACTTGGGACACAATCAGAATGGTCGAGGAAAATATAAAAAATGGTTAGTACTTGGATTTGCAGTGGTCAGATTCTTGAACCCCATTCATAGATGGGCCATGGGTCGAGAAGGATCAGATTAACCTCTGGATGGAAGAGTATAATAAATCCTCTGACCAGAAAGAATTTCTTGCCAACAAGAAGAAGCAATATGGCGAAATAGCATATGTTTGATATATCTTCTCTTTATAAAACATCTCCTGATATTTGGCAACAGCATGCCGTACAATGCGATCAATGGGAAGCAGAGATGGCATCGAAACGAAAAGACGAGATGACAGCGTGTCTACGGAAACGCGACAAAAGGTTAAATCTACTCTTAAGTAATGATTACGGTTCTTATAATTTGTCGGTACAGCATTTTGGATCGGTTGATGCAGCTTGGGTATCAGCGTGAGATTTATTATTTCGGTCGTGAATATTTCCGCGATACAAACCGTAAAAAATCGCTCAAAAGGGCACCCAATCCCCTCACAGATAAAGGTGAGGCTTCCGCGAATGAGATTAGTTGGTCAGTCTTGACTGTGATGTAGAGTGGGATCGCATATTACCATGGTGGCTCAGAACCATGAGCCGCTGCCGACAAGTGCGATTGAGTCGAGTATACCGTCCACGCCGGGAAGCTTTGAAGTTTGAATTTGATCGTTACGTCGAACGCCGTTCCCCAGACACGCCAAATTTTGGCTTATTTCCACGTGTCGGCGAATTGGCTTGTTTCTCTCCTTTCCGAGACATCCTCTACGCTCCCGAAGAAGAAGTATTTGGCCAAAATCCATTTGGACTCGCATTCGCTCGACTACCTGCTTTAGTCGACGACTGGAGGAAGCAGCTCGAGAGAGAACTTACCAGCCTCGTGACAATCCCTCCTAATCTGATCTCAGGAGGCACTTGTTTGGATGTGTCCTCAAAGAATAAAAGACATACAGAAGGACCAAAAACAGGCTCGAACAAGTTACAATTAGCTTGTGCTATGTTCCAGTGTGGTTTTGACGTCCTCGCACATCCGGAAATATTTTCCGTCGCGAGGAATCATCATCTTACAGAATGGCGAACTGACGAGCTCTCCAGGAGTCTCTATGATCGTTTTGGCATTAGATTTCTCCATGAAGCTCCCTACATCATTCGTGCATGCGGACTGGATCCAAATGCAGCTACGCCGAATGACATGGATCGTCGAGACGCTCGATTGTGGTGTCTATATTGCAACAAAGACAACCTTTTGATTATGAATTGGAGGGATGCCGTATGTCGGTTTCTTTTTTCGAGAGGGTCGTTTATGATGCTGTGCAACAGATGGTGCATGCTCGTGGACACAGTCAGTTGGAGCTTCTCTCAACGTCACCACGCTGGGAACTTGTTAGTGACGAGTACATGAACATGATCCGGGCTGCCGAGTCCATCGAATGTGAACGCCCGTCTCGTAAACGTGTAAGATGTCTGCTATGCCTACCTTGTGTCGGGGATGCCCGCTGGGAGGATCAAATTGATTTTCACCTCCACTGCGTGTAAGCATTTTATGCTGTATGCCGAACATAACGCTCACGATTGCGCAGTCATGACGTGAAGAAGGAAGACGTCCATCGTGGTGTACACTATGTACGTATCGACTTCAGGGATGGTCCAAGCTACCAGTGATGACTTGATCGTAGTACATGACGTCTATGTATATATACATATCTTGATCCCGATGACTCGACCTGTGACAGTGGAAAGAGACTGGTGACACTCCGTTATTTTGATCTCTAATATATAGTATCTCAGAATGCCTCTAATATCTAAAATGCAAAGAAGCGAGTGGTATACGTTGGAGAGAGAGAGGGCCTGAGTACTGCATCTGGCAACTGAAGGTCTTTCGACGACTTCGGATCACTTTCCAGTGTACAATTTTTGCCGCGCCTGACACGTGGCTTGCCAATGCTCGAAACGATGTGGCGAAGAAATACGAGCTCTGTATACTATGGTGAATACTTCAATACCCTGGTGTCTACATGCATCCTCCTTTTAAATACGCACCAGAACTTCGTCATTCTTGAGATACACAAAGCATCACGATATATGGAAAATAATGTAGCCTTGGAAATTGTGAACTTCGGTGAAACTTTGTTGAACAGAAGGGGCTGTTCCCCACAATCTTTGTACATCTGTATAGCTCACGCCGCTCTTCCTCATGACAATGACACTGCGAGGCGAAAGGCTGGTGCAACGAAGAAAGTGCAATTACATTTGCAAAACTGCTGTAAATAAGGTCCTACTATGAAATCGGGGCGCTCGCACCCCATAAAAGCAAGGCGACCAGCGCTCAAACGACATACACGTTCTCCTTCTGTATCTGGTACCCCTCCAAGCGCTTGAAATAAGCCAAGCGCTCCCGTCGCTCCTTTTCGTACCTCTAAGCACCATCTTCAGCCATCCATAATACTGTATGCTACGAAATGCAACACACCTCTAACGTATCTTCCGACAAATCCAGCACGTTCTCCAGAGGACGTGCTTTTCCCTTTCCCTTGGTATCCTTGGCACTCGCCTTGGGCCTTCCCCGCGCTGGTCTTTTCACAGTCGCCGTGGCTGCCTTTGGGACCCTTGTGGTCACCTTGGTCTTGGTCTTGGACACCTGCTGCTTCGCACGGCCGTCCTTCTTGGTCTCGGGATTCACCTTTGCGATCCTCGACCTTAGTGTCATCCGAGTAGGACGCTCCTCGTCCTCTACATCACTCGTTGCACCGCTGAGCTTGACTCTTGCACCGACCACTGCCTTCCGCTTACTCCGCCTTGGAGGAACGGGAGTTGACGGTGCCGTCGACGGCCTCGAGCTGGGACTTCGATGCGTGGACGAGGGCGTGGGGATATTCTGACGAGAAGCTGGTACGCGTCTGGTTCGCGTTCGAGTATGCACGGTGGGCGGCGTAGCCGTACTTGCAGCCTTTGCCTGCTTGCGAGCGGGTCTAAGAACAGGGGCATGACTCGTTCGAGTAGCGGCCGTACGACGATGAGTTCGAGAGTTCAGGCCAACGGAAATCTTGACAGGCGATGGACTCGACGGGTGGTCAGATTCGCCATCATCCGGGTCAGGATCCTCGTCAAAGGTTGGGGACGCACGACAAATGCGTTTGCGCGGTGTACGGAGGGGATCTGGAAAGGTAGGTTGTATAAGCGTAGCACCAATGTCGATCGGCGGCTGATCATTGTTCATCACCAATAACGGTGCCACGGGCACATGGACGTGTGACGGCCCTGCCACAGGCTCATCAGCATAGAGCCCTTCAATGTCCTCATTGTTCGTCGCCATCGGTGGGTCGGGGTGTGAAGCCGACGAAAAGGCATGGGCGGAGGAGGCGGAGGCAGGGAAAGAGGCAAGAACGATGCTGCGTGGAGGGGATTTGGCAGCGCTGATGCGCATGGGGGATTTGCGTGGTGCTAGTGCGGGCACGACGCGTTTCGCTTTGATTGCACGTTCGACGGCGATGAACCCAAAGGGGTCCGAATCGGAAGCTCTGGACGATGCGCCAAGGCGGTATTCGCGGCGAGCGGTGGCAGGATGGGCGGCAGAGTGGTCGGCCAGGCGTGCATGGTCGTCGTTGGTGACCGACGGAGGGAAGGGAGAACTGGGGGGAAGGGACGAGGAGGAGCGGGAGTAGAGCCAGTTGGGCGGATCCGCGGGATAGGCGAGGGACTTTGGCTTCTTGGGCCGGCGGGGTGGCTCAGCGGAGTGGGTCGCGGGCTGCTTTCGCTTGGCGATGCGAACTGGGGAAGGCGAGGGCGGGTGAAAGAACTGGTCGGTGATGTCGCGAAGGGCGGTGTTCTGGGGCGAGCGGGAATGAGAGTGCGGCGTGCGGAGGACAAAGAGCGGGGAAGACGGGTTGGCGGGGAGGGAAAACGCGTTCTCGTCGTTGATGGGGGTGTTCTCGTCGACCTCGACGTCGTCCGGGTCGGAGCCGCTGACGTGGTCGATGTCGTCGGGGACGAGAGGCGTGAGTCGGGGGGGCGGGCGTCGGGGCATGCTATGACGATGAGCAAAGGATCGACACAAATAATGTCGGTGGCGTGACGTTGCCCAACAGCACAGCTGTGGCAAAGGGAAAGGGATTTGGCAATAGCCTCACAGGGTCACGTGCTATTAAAAAACGATTAATTGGTCCGAAACATCTGTCGTCGCGCCACATTCAATGAACAGTTTGCAGCGTCCGAGCCCCCCAAATGAGGACCGCCACCTGACTCTCGACCCGCCCGACATCCCGATGTGTTGTCATAGTTTTTTTGTATGTCGAGTGGCTGCAACGTCTCCGCAGTGACCGGTCGCGGTCACGTGCTAACCGGCTATTGAAAAAAAGAATGAGACATAGCCGGGTCCATTATCGATTGAGAAATGATTCCCATTGGATGACAAGACCACTCATGTTCGCCGCCCGCTCCGTGTCGCCCCTCCTCAGGGCAAGCAACCGACGTCTCATGAGCGTCCGCCCTGCCCCCGCCCCTTCCGCCAAGACAACCATCGCACGTCTCGCCGACCTCCGTACCTCCGGAACACCCATCTCCGTCCTCACCGCCTATGACTTCCCTTCCGCCCGCGCCTGTTCGGCCCACCCCGTCGACGTCACCCTCGTTGGCGACTCCCTCGCCCAGGTCTGTCTCGGCTACCCTTCCACGACCTGTCTCACCCTCGACGAAATGCTCCATCACTGCCGCGCCGTCGCACGTGGCACCACCACTCCGCTCCTCGTCGCCGACATGCCTTTTGGCACCTACGCACCAGGCCCAACAGATGCCGTCCGCGCAGCTGTCCGCATCATCCAAGAAGGCCACGCCGAAGCCGTCAAACTCGAAGGCGGCACCGAACTCGTCCCTCATGTTTCCGCGCTTACCCAGGTGGGCATCCCCGTCATGGCCCACATCGGCCTCCTCCCACAGCGCGCGACCGCCCTCTCGGGATACCGTGTACAGGGCCGCACCGCACAAGCCGCGGAGTCCCTTGTCCGCGCCGCATGCGCTCTCGAAAAGGCGGGTGCCTTTGCTCTCGTCCTGGAAGCCATGCCAAGCCAATTGGGCGAGTACATCACCCGGTCTGTCAAGATACCCACCATCGGAATCGGTGCCGGGCCCGGGACGAGCGGTCAGGTGCTCGTGTGGGACGATATGCTTGGAACATGGCATGGCCACAAGGCAAAGTGTGTATGCATCTTTCCCATATGCCGTTCTCACCCGAATCCGTTGGCTAGGTTCGTCCGCCATTTCGCCGACGTGAAGAAAGAGGTGGCGCGTGGCGTCGCGGCATACGTCCATGCTACAAAGGACGGTTCATTTCCTAACCCAGAGCAGGAAGGATACACCATGCATCCAAAAGAGTGGGAGGCATTCTTGCACAGTCAAGACCAACAGGGACAACCGAGTAGACTCACCAAGACGACCTCGAAGTTCGACAAGCAGACTGCTTCGCATCGAGAGGACAGTATTAGTAGCATGGCAGAAAATGCCCAAGCACCCGAGTCACGGATAATCATCCTCCCTAGCACAAACGAGATGGAGGACGTGGTGGGGAAGAAAGCGGAGCTACACACGCTCTGACATGTGTCATTTGTGTGATAGCGAGTGATGGCACATGATGTATGATGCACAAACCCCGAGATAAGATACGCACGCGTCCCATGTATTCAAATATCCAGCCCGAGGGCTTGTAAATCCACCTGCGAGTCGAACCGTCATACAAAGCTCTGCAAGCATTAATCCAGAAAAATCCAACACCGAAATCCTACCTCGAAACCCCAGGCGCTACCGCCGCCCGCCTTTGACCATTCTAACTCCCGTCACATCATCCTTGGTCACATCCTGCTCCAGATCGATCGGATCCTCCACGCTCTTGCCGTCCAATCTTGCCGTTGGATCGTCACCGCATCCACAGTCATACTCGGCGTCCAGTTTCGAGCAGTCAAACGTTGGCTTCCCGAGCCGCTTGTTTACCTCGTTGTGTAACGAACACAGCCTATCGCACCTCCTCGTCTTTGTATCCCACGACGGACGAAACCAACGACGCACCATAGACTCGCAGACAGACGTGAGGCCGTCTATAATGGAGTGAGCGAGGGCACCACGATCACGACGGCAAACACGCACCTGCGGCGGAAACGCCTGCAACAGCGCCTGAAACTCGGCGGCGCATTCACCGCATGGATAGAGCCGCGCAGTGAGGTACATATATGATTCGAGTGCTTCCCGCTCGTCTTGTGTCGGATTCTGAAAACAACGAGAAAAGCGGAGGTCAGCGAACGTCTAAACTTGCCAAGACCTGTGTATATACTTCGGGATACCGCAACGTCATCGTGTGACTGTCCTCATGCATTCAAAGCGAATAAAATCCATGATGATCAGCCTGACGATAGTGTCACCAATGCGACAGGTACGTACAGCAACTTCCACGTCGAACGTCCCAGCTCGGCCCTAGAACATGACGACACGTATACGTGAGCAGATCAAAGAGTAAAGAAAAAAAACGCTCGAACGCACCTTGCCGCCC
>JBBPKM010000773.1:0-12034 GCA_038089255.1 Austroboletus rostrupii | reverse complement strand
GGACATTTATATAAAGTAGTATACAGTATATCTTAGATCCCATGTATATACGTGTACATAGTCTTTTCATATATAAACTCTTGGGGCGATAGGACTGGATCCCCAGTCTTGAAGTTCTGGATCTTTTCTCCAAAGTTTAGGGATTTCCATCCCCACCTAAAAAGTTCTCTCAAGTCCTTGAGCTGGCCAGGTAGTCAACCCTAGGTAGCAAGGCTAGATGTTAAGACTCCATCTGCAAGTATCTATTGAAGATTAGCCCTTGGTGCTGAAGCCCAAGGCAACACTCTAAAGCCTTAAAAAGATGTGTTTTAGCTCCAACATTTGGGCCTTAGTACTTGGAGTGTTTTAATCCCATACCTTTTGGAAGGGACTATAATCCATACATGCTGTCATGATTGTACCATAGACTAAAACTAAAATAAGCAAGGGTCAACTGTCCTCTCTTGTTCAAACTTATCCCACAGGCCACAGTTGTATTGCTTGATTATTTTGGTGATATTTTATTGCCTTCTTCTGCTTCTCAGCTGCTATCACACAATGAAGCCCCTTGATACCATCAAAAAGAGGCTGGATATTTTCAAGAAGCAAGTGCATGAGTGTAAAAGCAAGCTTCATGCTGATTTGCACACTAGTAAAAAGCTATCTGAGGAGGATGAAATTTGGTTGGACAATGATAGAAATTTGGTTGATGAAGAACATGTTGTCAGCTTGCTGGAAAGAGCTTTAGATTATGAAAAAGAGCTTGCCCAACTCTCTTTGCATAAAAGAAATATCATGCAAAAGTTATATGACCTTATTCCAACAAGCAATAAGATCTCTGGAAACAAGCAGAAACATAATCTTTCAAATTTATATCTTATTATATGCATGCTGATTTTAGGTTTTTATTAACAGGTTCTACTTCAAAGCCCAATGAGCCCGGCATAATTTAAAAAAAGCCTACACAACCATCTCTTTCCAACTGAAAGGAAAATCCAACATTAGACCAATGGATTGAAATCCTCAATTGGCATCATGCTTATAGCAAGAGTCAAAAGCAAACTGCTGATTTTTTCAATTCGAAGTACCCTAATCTTCAGCTCAAGCAGCCAGCCATATGCGACCTATTAAAGCATGAGAAGAAATAGCATGAACAATGGGAGATGCACCCAGAGGATTGATCTGTGAAGTGTGTCTGATAGACACTACATCCAGAGATCAGTGAGATGATGGACCTTTGGGTCTCCAAGGCAATGAATGATGGGCTTCAGCTTACCAAAGAAATATTGTGACAAAAATGGCTTCAGTTTGCAGATCTTAAAGATATTCCAAAGGACGACTGTCTTTCTTTGAGCAATGGGTGGCTTACCTGAGTCAAAGCTAGATATGGTTTAAAGGAATACAAGTGTCATGAAGAGGCTTTGTCAGCAAAGAAACAGACTGTGAAAAATGAGCAAGAGCATATCCAAATGTTAATCAAAGAAAGTGGCTATAAACTAGGGGATATCTTCAATATGGATAAAACTGGACTATTCTATGGGTATGTTTCATATGTTTGTCTATTTTTTTTTCAAGTTTTCCAACCATTGCTTGAATAATCTTAAAAGCTGCCACCCAACTGTAGCCTTGCTGACAAATGGTATTCTGGTGTCAAAGGTTTCATGGCAAGATTGATATATGCCCTTACAACAAATGCTGATGGCTCTAAGAAGTGACAACCATTTATTATTGGAAAGTATGCAAAACCCCATGCATTTGGACAAAAAACTGGTACACAACTCAGATATTACTACTGCAACAATGCAAAAGCATGGATGATGAGCATTTTATATCAGGAATGGATTAAAGAGTGTAATGATGAACTGGAAACAAAAGGGTGCAATATACTTCTTTTTCAGGACAATTTTTCAGGTCATGTTGCCCCAGAAGGTCTTTGGCACATTCAAGTCAAAAACTTTGCACCAAACCTCATATCACACATTCAACCAAATGATCAAGGAATTATTCAATGTTTCAAATCACACTATTGTGCTAGATTTTATAAGTGCTTTATTGAATGTTATAACACAGATATTACTCTAGCAAACATCTATGCAATCGATCAACATGATGGAATATGTCTTGCTGATTATGCCTGGAAGGAAGTTAATGCAACAACCATCAAGTGCTGCTGGAGATGAGCAGGAATCCTACCAGATATTATACCACCTGCCTCTACACCTGTTGTTTCTATGTCTTTGCTTCTTAACATTGCTCAAGATCTGCTGCCAGATGTACTTCAGTTGGTTGATTTGGAGTCCAGACAAGATGCGGAAGCAAGCATGTTGGCAGCCTTGTATATGTTGCAGAGAAGTGCTTCACCCCTCCAATAGGATGAGTCTAGATGAAATTCTCAATCCTGTTGGAAAGTTGAGCATAATGGATGATGGAACTGACAAAGAAATTTACTGTGTAGTAATGGAAGCACAGCATCCAATAATTGCCGATGGAGAAGCAGGTCCAAATGATGGCAAGCCAACCACTATTGACCCATCTCCAACTCACCGTGATGCTCTTCAAGCCATGCAAGTTATTGTAAGGTTTATCGAGGATATGGACCATGACAAGTGTTACACTTTGACCAGGTAGGTCGAAGTGTAGTCTTGGGAGAATGGTGACTAGTGACAATGAAAGTGATCAGATGGTTGCTGGTACGATGGTTCTGTGAAGTGTCCACTCAATGGTAGGATGGAGTCTGATGTGCTCAATGTCAAACCAGAAGAGAATGGTTCAGAGTAAGCAAACTTGGTGTTATCCAAGGAGAACTAAACTAATGTACAAGTGCTATGGTATAAGCTGATATAGGTATGGTATCGTAGCATGGGCCTGAATGGAAAAGGAAAACATCAGGAGAACCAGGCAGCTAGATGACTGAGGATCAGCTGATGAATAATTATAGATGACAAGATGGAAGGAGTTCACTGTGGTGCATATGATACCAATGTAGTCCAATAGGAGTATCATAGAAAGAAAGAGATAAGTCTGGTATCGGATCGGAGTGGAGAGGAAAAAGTTGTAACATTACCCCCTGTTTACCTTCAAAGCACTGTGAAAAACTAGACACCTATAGATCTATATATCCCCCACAAGGGGATCCAGTGATGTTGGATAATGCCACATCATCAAGTCCATTATCAGATGGAGGTGGAGAGGGGACATGGAGGACAGGACGAGAATTCCTGGCATGTGAAATGGGGTAGGGGCATGCACGATGAGTTCCCCATGTAATGGCAGAATGAAACCCAGCAAATGAGATTGGAAGTCCAAATGTGATGGTGGCCTGGGTGGAAGTGTTGGTCTGAAAGGAGTGTTGCGATGAAGAGGAGGATGATAAGGGAGGGGACAGTTTCAGGATGGTGCAGTGGAGTTGACATCTATTAGTTCGATGGCCTGGGGCCTAGTGAAGGCAGTGAAAACATTGGTAAAATCTACAATCCACCTGTACATGGCCCAGGCAGTGACATTGGTAGCAGGCTTGGTTGTAGCAGGGATGGTTTGCTGGTAGCAGATCCCAACTGTTGTTTCTGGACCACCATGCATCCATATGGGCAAGCAATCTTTCTTCATTGGAGTTTAGTGGAGTGGAGGAAGCAGAAGGTGTCGAGGGGTTGTCAGAGATACGGGTGGCAAGTGGTGGCTTCGTATAGAGTTCCTGACAATATTGGTCAATATCTATAAGGAATTCTGTAATCTCCAGCTTGTGCATTGCTATAATAGTGTTTGTCTTCATCATCCTTCCAATATGGAGCAACCATTGTCCATGATTTAAGGTTTGGGGGTTTTGTATGAGGATGTTCCCCATGGTGAGGATGGATGTGCTCTGGAGGTACATCATGTATAAGGAATGAGCAGTGGAGTCAGGTTCCATATGTGCATCGATGGCTGTGGCATAGTGGGAATCTTTCAAAATTTGGTCATATGCAATGGAGCGTATAACTCTGGTGATTGGTTCTTTCCAACGGTGGGCAACGTGGGGTGTTTCTACAGAGTGGATGACCAGATGAACTATGGAGGATGGGGTTTGTTCTAAGGCTATCTGTTCAATTGCACTCAGCATGGCAATGGGCATAATGGGGCATGTGGAAGTCGGTGATGGTGTGGAGGATTGGGTGAGGTCAGAGGAAGAGGAGAGGGAAATTGTAGAAGCATGTGGAGACGACATGTTTTCTTTATGGAAGATGTTGAGGGTATCAAGGTTTTACAGATGTTGCTTATAATCCCTCAGAAGGGTCCATGCATGCTGGAGGTCTGTCTCCTTCATCCACAAGTCATCTTCTGCAGAGTACCCTTTCCATCAGATCAGGTATGAGTGGTCCGTCGGTCTTCCACAATGCCATAGGATCCATTCCACCTCGTATTCTTCTTCTTTGTCAATAAGGTCTGGGGGTGGCATTGGGAAGTTACACCCATAGGTTTCAGTTTCAGTATACTGAGTTAGGAGAGATGCATGGAAAATATCATGGATTCTCCATACTTTCAGGAGTCAGAGGCGATAAGTGACTGAGGAAAGAACTTGGGTAATCGTAAAGGGGCCTTTTCTCTTAGGTGCGAACTTTGGGTCTAGGACTAATCGTTTCAAATTCCAGGCTTCTAGCCGTACTTTCTCTCTGACTTTGAATGGGATGAAACATTGTTTCGTTCAGGCTGCCATTGTCTGTTGTGCCAATTCATGGGCTGCGATTGCCTTGTTTCGACTAGCTAGCAAAGTCTGTAGTTGGTCTTCTACTGCCAGAAGGTTTGTGGGTAAAACAGCCATCGGAAGTGCTGATGGTTTGTACCCCATGATCAGGGAGAAGAGGGATTTGCCTGTAACTGAGTGGACTCAGTGGTTATGCACAAATTCTACTGTGGTGATGTGATCCAACCATTCTGTTGGATAGTTTCCGCACATGATGTAGAGATACGTTTCTATCTCCTAGTTGACTCTTTCAGTTTCTTCATCTGTCTGTGGATGATAGGCAGTGGATAGTGCTAGTTTGTAGTTGAGAAGTCTCCCTGGCTCTTTTGTGAACATGGAGGTGAACTGCTGTCCTTGGTTGGAAATTATTTTATCATATAGTCCAAACTGTCAGTATATAGAATGGAAAAATAAATTTGCGATGTCTTCTATAGTGACCGTTTTTGTGGTGGGACAGAGAATTACCCCCTTTGTAAGTCCATGGTCAACCATGACCAAAAGAGAGTCAAAGCCGGTGGAGTGGGGAAGGTCCATGATAAGATCGCATGAGATCTGCTGAAAAGATTGGGTATACGAGGACGCAATCGGGAGGAGGGGCAGGGTTGTCAGGTGAGTGTTAGCTTTATTCTGCTGGCAGGTGGCACAACCAGCAACAAAGGAGCAGACAAAAGCCGCGAGACCAGGCCACCAAAAGTCAGCAGCAATAAGTTGGCAGGTTTTTAAGTAACCAGGGTGTCTAGCTGTGACATGGGTATGACATCAAGTAATGATGGAACGGTGCAAGGCTATGTCTGGGGGAATGTAGACACGGTTGCAGTAGAGGAGAATACCATCTTGATGTTGCCAGTCGGCAAGGCATGATTGGAGGGCAACTGGAATATCACTAGCGATGGACTGCAAGGTTGTCAGGGCTAGAGGATCAGCAGCAGAGGTGGACAAAATGCGATTGTGCAGGGTGACGTCGATAAGATTGACAAAGAGGGAAGGGGGTAGGAGAATGACTTCGGAGTTATCAGTGGAGTCATTGGGGCATCGATCGGGATGGCATGAGAGGGCATTGGGTCTGTGGAGATGAGCAGCAGGAACATGTTCAATGCAGAGGTCATAGTTGGCAATATCAAGTAGCCACTGTGCCTATCTGCGGTTTAAGTTCTGGGGTTGTTTAAAATAGGTCAGGTTTTTGTGGTTGGTGAAGATGTGAACAGGATGAGCCAAGCTTAGGAGATAATGGCACCAGGCTTTGAGTGCACAGATGACTGCAAGGAGTTCGCAATCATAGATGTCATAATTTTGCTCAGTAACAGAGAATGTCTGTGATAGATATAAATAGGGATGCCATTCCCCATTCTCATCGGTTTGAAGGAGAATACCTCCTGTGGTATACTTAGAAGCATCAGTAGCAATGGCGAATGGTTTTATCATATCAGGCATCCAGAGTACAGGTTGTGAAGTAAAGATCACTTTGAGACAGATGAAGGCCTCAGTACATGCAGACATCCAGTTCCATGGATGATCTTTCTTTGTGAGATCTAGGAGAGGGCGAGCTATGTCCGAATATCTGGGTACAAACCTCTGATAGAAATTAGCAAATCCCAGGAACAAGTGGACGCCCTATGGCTTGGCTGGTGTAGGCCAGGATGCAATTCCTTCGAGTTTAACTGGGTCCATGGCTAGAAAGCCTGGTTTTGCAATCATTCCGAGATATTCAATGAACACTGAGTTGAACAGGCACTTGGTTAAGCAAAGGTGGAGGTGTAACTCCCTTATGTGCTGGAGGACTCACTAGGTGGTTTCATCATGCATGTGCTGGTCTGGGAAGAAGATTAAGATGTCATCCATGTAGATGACGATGTGTCCTTCAGTGATAAGGTCGCGGAACTCCTTGTTCATGAACCGTTGGAATGTAGCTGGTGTGTTTTTTGGTCTGAATGGCATTACTACAGGTTCAAAGAGTCTTTTATGCATGATGAATGCCACTTTCCACTAGTGTCCGTCTTTGATCCGAATGTTGTTATATCCCCACCAGACATCAAATTTGGTGAAGATTTTTGCTCCATAGAGCTTATCTAGGAGGTCCAAGATCAATGGAAGGGAATGGGCATTACGGATGGTGTGTTCATTCAGGTATTGGTAATCCTGTACTGGTTGCAGTTTTCCTTCCTTTTTTTTGACAAAGAAAAAAGGGGCTGGCTGTGGGGACGTGGAGGGGCATATCTTCCCGGATTGGAGATTCTCGTCTAGGAATTCATCCTGTGCTTTTTGTTCTTCTAATGTAAGAGGGTATAGTTTCCCGATCTTGGGTTTGAACGTGCTGGTAAGGTTAATCTTATGGTCGCAATCTCTGCTGGAGGAAAGTGGGGTATCTTTGTCAGAGAAAATATCAGTAAAGTTGTTGTATTGTGGTGGAAGGGTAATTTCCTCTTTCTTGGCTTGAATAGCCAGCTCAGTTGCAGTGGTTAGTGCCACACAGGTGAGAGCAGGGTTTGGGATGAATCGCTTGTTGGTCAGGACTGTCCTAGATAGGGTTCTTAATGGTTTTACATGCGCCATGTCTCATGCCAGGCAGATGTTACTATTGAGGACATTGTCCTCCGTCCAATCCAAGTATCCAAACAGATGTTCATCTACTAGGGCATCTACATTGATATGTTGTGGGAGTGAGATGTCATAGTCTGGGTGTTGGAGGTTGTAGAGCCATCTGACCTGTTGTTTGTCTTGTTCGTGTGCTGCCACCAACTTCACAGTCTGGTCAGATTCTTTTGGTACCTCCAATGTCTTCTTCTTCCAGTCTATTTTCAAACTTACTGCAGTTAACCAGGGAAATCCGAGGATCATGGTCTCCTTTCCACAGTTCATAAGATAGAACTCCGATGAGCACACATAGCCATTGACGTTGATGAATAGTTGTGTTTTAAATTTTATGGTTCTATTACCATTTGTAGAGGCATCGATGTTCCAGATTGTGATAGGTGCAAGGAGGCAGATGTGGGGTAGTTTCTTTGATCAGGCAAATTCCCAGTCAATACATAAGACCTGTGCTCCAGAGTTTACAAGAGCAGTGATGGCGATGGCTTTGATGTTCATGTTTAAAGGCAGCATAATTTGGACAGGGATACACATTGCCTTTATTGCTACTAGTACAGCATTACAGGTTATATCAGAAGGAGAAGGAATGTGCATCGCAGGCATCCTCCTTTTTAAAAATCCATGTTTTGTTTGCCGACCATTTCATCATCTTGTATTTTGGTAATGCTTGCAGAGGCTTCTTCAGCGACCCTTCATATAGTGCGCGCAGGTGGGGTGGGGCATGTGTTGCTGGGGCAGTCATAGAACAAATGTCCTTTCTTTCGGCATTGGAAGCAGAGTCCTTCTTTTCGGCACTTTTCCCTTTCCTCTGGAGTAAGTTTTCGGATACTAATAGCATTGATGTCCATGGCATTTGGATCGTGAGCAGGGGTTGTTTGGGGTGTCATAGGTGTGAACAGGGTATTGCCTCAGCGATGTCAGGTGGCAATTTCAAGTGCCTGTTCTTTGACCATCGCAAAGTGGGCAGCTTTGGTGTACCACTCTTTGACTTTGTCAGGTACTTTCTCCATAGTTTGGATTTTCCGCATAAGAGATACGGGGATTCCAGAGGCAAAGTACTTGATCAGTACTTGATCATCAGTAATACCTGTAAAAGTGACCTTGCTCTGAAAGAGCGCAATGTATTTTTGGAGGATGGGGTTATATCCTCTGGATCTGTTCTCGTAGATGCATTCCCAAGCTAACCAGGCTAGGGAATCTCCTTTGAGGTCCACGTTTTCAAATGCGGCATGGAACTCCATTTCAAAATCGGCCCATCTTCCCATTGTAAAGCTTCCAGCTGTTAGTTTTGCTTCTTGGAAGATATCGGCCCAAGTTAAGATGGTTTTCTTTTTCATGAAGGAGAGGGCGTGAGTGATTTGCTTGTTGTCAGTGTCATATAGTTTGTCATTGACTGCTAGGTACATTTGGACCGACTGCAACCAGGGGATGGCTCTGGTATAAGATCTGTCAAAATCATCTGGAGTTCCTAGGTGGAGTTTGGTGGGTTTTACTGCAGTGGTATTAGACATTGGTGCTGTGACAGGGATCAGTGGTACTGTTATGATTTGTTCCCTTTTCTCCATAGACATATTACTTTTCTCTTACAATGCCCTTATTTGGACTACTTCGGCATCGCACCTGCCACTGCAGGTTTCCTTCATCATTGTCATTTGTATTACGAACACGACTGCGTCTTACTCATCCCATAACCCAGTCGACAGCGTTATTTCCTTTCTTCAAAACAGTCTGTGCACGATGACGATACCTTTATTAGTTGAGCGTAGTGCATTCTGTACTTTAGTTTAGTTCTCCTTGGTCAATACCAAGTATTCCTTTGCTCCACAACATTCTCTTCCGTTGTGATTATCGGGCACCGAGTCTTCGTCCTACTCTTGAGTGGACGCTTGCTCTTGCTACTTATCGAGTCCCTCTCCACAGGGGCTAACATACGAGCTCCCGTCCACAGGGGCTATTTATGTTTACGCTTGGAACTTGGTTCATCCGAGGCTACGCTTGCGTCCTACCTGGAACAAGCGTAACAAAAGAACTAAACTCTTTCATTGCGACTAGCATTGTCTAGTTCGCCCACCATTTCGAATCAATTCTCTTGGTGCCATCAGCAGGAATCCCCTGCACCCTCAACTGCTTCCGAGTCTTCGGAAGATTTACCAACTGATCCCAACAAACCTTTTACAGCTGAAACCCCTGAGGTACAGCAACTCGAACGGCAGCTCTCTAGCTCACTAACGATACCGCATGTACCGACCCCACCAAGTCCTACGCCGCAACCGCAAACTGGGAGAATTTTCAATTTTCCACCACCAAACGTTGCACCAGCACCAACTATGTCTACCCAAACAGCTGCTGTGAAACCAACAGAACTACGCCTTGGCACCCCTGAGGAATTCAATGGATTGTACACTCGGGCCCTGCCTTGGCTACGGTCAGGACAGATGTATTTGGCAGTCAACGACAAACTATACAAGACCCCGAATAAACAAATCGCTTATGCCCTTTCATTTATGAAGAAGGGAACTGCTCTCACTTGGGCAGATACGTTCAGAGAAGCGAAGTTTGCCGCAGGAACCTTTATCTTAGGAACTTGGACAGACTTCAAAACGGAATTCAAGGCCGCATTCAAAAACGCAGACCTTAAAGGAGATTCACTTGCATGGTTAGCCTGAGAATGGATTTACGAAAATTGGAACAGCGGATACAACCCCGCCCTTCAAAAATGCATCGCAATGTTCCAGAGTAAAGTAGAAATGACAGGAATCACAGATGACCAGGTCCTCATCAACTACTTCGCATCAGGAATCCTGGTCTCCCTTATGCGCCATATTCAAACCATGGAGAAAGTACCAGATAAAGTGAAGGAATGGTACGCCAAAGCTACCCACTTTGCAGGCGTCGAAGAAAGAGCTCTTGAAATCGCTCATAAATGAGGACGAGGCCACACTACGTTCACCCCTCCATTCCCTACTTGTCATACTCCGACTCGCAACCCTAACGCCATGGATGTGGACACCGTCATGTTCAAGCGACTCACCCCGGAAGAGCGAGAAAGATGTAGAAAAGGACTTTGTTTTCTATGCCGAAAGAAAGGCCATTCGGTACGAATGTGTCCTAACAACACACAGCCGCGGGGACCTCCACCCCCACGAACGGTACGAAAAGTCGAAGAAGAAGTAAAAGCCCATATAACCGAAATGCAAGACAATGAAACAATGGGCATATTGAAGTTGGATTTTTAGAAAGGAGGATGCCCGCTACATACGCTCCTCCAAAAGATGTCTCATGTAACAGTATCCCCCTCTCTATGAAAGCAATGCGCATCCCTGTTCAAATTATGATGCCCATTAACATGAACATCAAAGCCATAGCCACAACTGCTCTGGTAGATTCTGGAGCACAAGTCTCGTGTATTGATTGGGGATTCACCCAGTCAAAAGGGTTACCTTGCACCCACCTCACTACCCCTGTAACGATCCAGAATGTAGATGCGTCCACCAACAGCAACAGGACCATCAAGTTCAAAACAACGCTGTTCATCAATGTAAACAGCTATGTACAATCTACAGAGTTCTACTTAATGAACTGTGGAAAAGAAACAATGATTCTGGGATTTCCCTGGCTCACCACGGTCAGCCTGGAGATCAACTGGAAATAGAAGATGTTATGGGTCCCACAGGAGTCTGATCAGTCGGCAGAACTAATGGCAGCTCACGAATAGGAGAAACAACGCAAGGCAGCATTGTACGATCTAAGGCGACCAGATTGTACGCCCACTTCTTCAAAAAATGTTTCAGTGGACACACTGGTAGATGAACATCTTTTCGGGTACCTTAACCAAACCGAGGACGACGTCATCTGTAGCACCATATGTATGGCGCGAGATATGGCCTACCTCCGACCCCTCCATATCCTATCTCATACCATCTATGCCAATGGATGGTTCATACCGAATCCTGTGCTTACATGCGCAGCATTAACAACATCAACCAATCTAGTGATCCATGCGAAGAAAGAGAAGGTGACACTACCCGCACAATACGCCTCTTATGCAGATATATTCTCGGATGAAGACACCCCCCTACCGCCTTCAAGAGATTGTGACCATGCAATCAATCTAACTGACACCTTCATTCTGAAGATAGGGAAACTGTACCCACTAACGGCAGAAGAACATACTGCGCAGGATGTGTTCCTAGACAAAAATCTAGCATTGGGAAAAATCCGCCTGTCAACCTCCCCACAAGCAGCTCCTTTCTTCTTCATCAAAAAAAAGGACAGAAAATTACAACCAGTACAAGATTACCGGTACCTTAACGACCATATGATCCACAATGCCTATCCGCTCCCTTTAATCTTAGACTTGCTCGATAAACTCTGGGATGCGAAAATCTTCACCAAGTTCGATATATGGTGGGGATATAACAACATATGGATCAAAGAAGGAGATCAATGGAAAGCTGCGTTCATCACTTACCGAGGGCTCTTCGAACCTGTAGTCATACCTTTCAGTCCAAAGAATGCCCCCACAACATTCCAACGATTCATGAATAAGGAGTTCTGCAATCTGATTGCCGAAGGGCAAATTATCATCTACATGGATGATATTCTTATATTCTCCCCTGATCAAGCTACTCATGATGCCACTACCAAACGCATACTCCAGCGTATGTGCGAACTCCACCTTCGCCTGCAGCTAGCCAAATGCCTTTTTAACTCGGACTCGGTCGAGTACCTAGGAATGATTGCATGCCCTGG